>JAVTVJ010005931.1:0-18056 GCA_034509425.1 Eopsaltria australis
AAACAATACACACACATACAACCTACACACTACACCACAAAAAGAACCACCTTTATACTACCTCCTGTGGGATCTTGGAACCATGGTGTCTCGACCTCAGGCCCGTGGCAGGGAATTCTTTAGATTGCTGTCAGAAAGGAATTCCTTGCAGGATGTTTTCGGTCCAGAGGAAGGGTACAGGTTCTCGTGTCCCTTCTGGGTGTGCCAAATAACTGTTGCCTTTTCCCCCAGCCTGGAAAAGAAACTCGAGATCATTTTAGCAGGGAGGTAATATAAAAGGGGATCTTTATTTTGAAGGTCTTCAGGAGCAGTTATGGAAAGGTGTCCATAAAAGCCCAGCCCCTCCAGGGGTGAGTACATATTTATAGCTTTTAGGAAATTAGCATAATTAAGAGCACCAATAAGGAGAACAAGTGGCGATTCAATCCCCCTCAGGTCCAGCCCCTTCCCTGGAGCCCCCCTCTCAGCACTGGCTGCACTCTGCTTATGAAAATGTACCTCAGAGTTGTTCTCGGCCTTGGTTCCCAGGAAGAACTGAGATAGGACAGGGCCTTGCAACCCCTTGGGGCTTGAGCCTGGAATTTGGTATTTGTTTTCTGCTTAGGGAAAGGCTATTGGAAAGGTACTGAATAAACTGCTATTAATATCAGTAGGCTACAGAGCCACAAAAATATGTGCAGAGAGTACAGCAGAAACCTATAAAAGAAAAAAGGCGAAACGCAAACGGCTATCAATACGGGAGCACAGTGCTTAGGGCCGGGACACAAAAGTGTCCCTGTTTCTCTGAGAAGAGAACTCTGCCCGACCCAGTTTTCTTGATGTCAGTTTTGGAGGAGTTTTGGCCCTGCAAGGGCAGCCAGTCGTCCTAGTTGATGGCAGTCTTGGGTCTGCGAGGGGATCTTGCTCCTGCGGTATTTGAAGAGGCGGCAGCCGATTCCCAGACATGGGGCCTACGATACAAATGATGGCACTTTTCCACGTGAAAGAAAACTTGGCCCCCCAGATTCATGAGATCGGTTTGGTGGAGGGTTTTGGCCCTACAAATGCAACCAGAGTCCTGGTTGATGGCATCTTGCGTCAGCGAATAATCTTGATCCATACGGAATTTCAGGTGGCGTCCAGGAGCAGAGTGCCTTAGGGCCAGGACACAAAAGTGTCCCTTTTCTCTGAGAAAGAGAACTCTGCCCCCCAGTTTCTTGATGTCAGTTTGGATGAAGGGTTTTTGCCCTGCAAGGGCAGCCAGGGTCCCTGTCGGTGGCAGTTGGGTCTGTGCAGGAATCTTGATATCCCATACGGAATTTGAAATGACTGCAGCAGGGGAGCAGAGTGCTAGGGCCGGGAACAAAAGGTCCTTTTCTCTGAGACAAGAAGAACTCTGCCCCACAGTTTTCTTGCATGTCAGTTTTGGCAGGAGTTTTTGGCCCTGCAAGGGCAAGCCAGGGTCCTTGTTTGGTGGCACTTGGGTCTGCGAGGAAGTCTTAATCCATTGCGGATTTCGAGCATGCGGCTGTCAACCCCAGATATGTGGCCTTCGATTCAAACAATGGCGCTTTTCCATGTGAAAGCACTCATCCCGATCCAGGAATGCATGATGCCAGTTTTTAGGAGGCATTTAGCCCTACAATTGCAGCCAGAGTTCTACCTGATGGCAGCTTGGGTCTGGGAAGGATCTTAATCCATGCGGCATTTCAGGTGGCGTCCGGTGTTGCCTTTTCCCCCAGCCTGGAAAAGGAACTCGAGATCATTTTAGCAAGGAGGTAATATAAAAGGGGATCTTTATTTTGAAGGTCTTCAGGAGCAGTTATGGAAAGGTGTCCATAAAAGCCCAGCCCTCCAGGGGTGAGTACATATTTATAGCTTTTAGGAAATTAGCATAATTGATTAAGAGCACCAATAAGGAGAACAAGTGGCGATTCAATTCCCCCTCAGGTCAAGCCCCTTCCCTGGAGCCCCCCTCTCAGCACTGGCTGCACTCTGCTTATGAAAATGTACCTCAGAGTTGTTCTCGGCCTTGGTTCCCAGGAAGAACTGAGATAGGACAGGGCCTTGCAAACCCCTGGGGCTTGGAGCTCTGGAATTTGTTTTGTCTTTCTGCTTAGGGAAAGGCTATGGAAAGGTACTGGAAAAACTAGCTATTAATATAGTAGGCTACAGAGCCACAAAAATATGGGCAGAGAGTACAGAGAACATATAAAAGAAAAAAGGCAGAAACCAAACGGCATCATTCCCCACTTTTTTAGAGACTAACAAGACTCTGTCTTGTCTAGTCTCTACTCTGCATTCAACCATACCTCTGGTTTATACAACTGGCTATCCCACTAGTTGTTACACAGATGCTAATTATAACTTCAGTTACTATGAACATTTCTTTTATCTAGGTTCAGTTTGGTAACCATGAAGTGAGTGTACTGAAGATATTCAAGGTTCAGTAAGCTCTTTTGAGAGTTACTTGGTGTAGAATTTGAGTTTGCTTTCAAATTTCAACCAAATTTCTAAAAAAAATTTTTCATTCAGATTTGCATAAGAACAACAACTAGTGTTAATGATTTTGTGGCTAGTAGGAAATTAAGAGCTATTTTGTTTTGTCAACAGCCTTTAATATGATTAAACATTACATTTGGAATCACAGCTCCATGGGCACAGGCCAATTTTATCTTGGGGCAAAACTTACCAGTGCCAGATCCCTTCCACTTTGGACTAAGTTTGTCTTATGAAGAGCTTTTTGATACATTTTGGACTAGAGTTACATGCAAATTTTAGGACCAAATTTGAATCACGGTTACCAACTGTACAGATAAGAGGTACAAAAGAACAGTTTAAATCATATCATCTCAATTTGTATCAGTCTCTGTTTTCTGGCTGTCTATGGAGCAGACGCCTTCTTAACTCTGGAGCAGTGAATTCAAGGCTCTCTGCCAGCAGCTTTGGATTTGGTGAGGGTAGTCAGGACTTGGAATGACTCTTTTTACTTAGCTCGTAAGATTACTGTCCCTTCATTCAACATAGTCTCTAGGCTTGAATAGTTGCTAGTCTTCCTTCCTTCTAGATGACTTTGCTCAGTTCTAGATCTTTCATTGATATAATCAGTTCAGCTTTTTGTGATGGTACATTTGATGGTAACACTTTTCTCATGTTTAACTGGTTCGTGGTTGTTACTGCATAACCTGTCTTTTGTTTGCCATCTCGCATGAAGCTGCTCTCATCTGCATACAGCTCCCAGGCTGGCACATCTTTCAGGTCTGCTCTGCTGGATAGGCTTCTTCGGGTCTGCAAACAGTCAGACTAAATTACATTATCAGTTAGTGCTGGGAACAGACATACTAGGATTGACAGCAAACGTTTTCAGAATAACATTATCCAGTTTCAGTAGCATGGCATAGGGTCCATGTCTTCTATGTTCACAGAACAAACTTACAGTGGGTTGCATGCAACTGTTGGATGTATCAATTCTTGGCTGCTGGTTGGATGCAGCAATTTTCAGTTGCTGACTGCCCTAGTTCTCCAGTTTAAGGATTATTTTACATAATAGTAAAGAGTCCTTGGTCTTTTTTACTCACAAGGATACAGGAGAAGGTCTTTTACAAATTTAACTCAGTAAACCATTCTAAGATATTTGTTAACAAAGGACTCTGCTTACTTATAGCATGGTTTAAGGGAGCCTAAAAACGGCTTCTTGTTCTTTGGGCCGGTGTGTCCCTTTTGAGTGCTTACCAGAGCAGACAAAGAGCGCTCGCTGCCCTCGCACGGCCGGGGACGGGCGCGGCATGCGGGCACCCCGCCCAGGGGCACCCCCGGCTCGCCCGCGCTCGGCCCGTGCTGCTGCTCACAGCGGCTCTCGGGTGTCCTTAAAAAAAGCTCGTTACTGTGGAAAGTGCGATAGGGCCGTTCCTGCTCTTAGATCTCACACTCCCGGCCCGCTCTGGGCCGGTGCGGGCGGGGCCCAGGAGCAGCGAGTGAGCCGGGCCGTGGCCGCGCAGCGGCGGCCCCGCCTCCGCCAAAGCAGGGCCGAAGCAGCGCATGGCGCCCCGGTCCCGGTTCGCTTCCTGGGACCGCTCCCCCGCGCATCCCCCGGCCGTGACCAGGGCAATGGCAGGAATCACCTCCGCCCCTCTCAGAGCGGCTGGTGCCCCGCTTCTGTCACGGGGGAGTGACCCCCCTGCTCGCGGAGCCGTCCCGGAAGTCCGGGAGTCGCCCTTGCCTTAAAATCTTGGAAAAAACTTTTTACAGATGGAACATAGAAAGTGGGGGCTTCTCCCCCTTCCCTTACAATGGTGCGAACCGAGCTTTCTCGGCCGTTCCACAAAACTTGCTGGAAACGAGGATCTCTCCCTCGCCTCCCACTAAGGAGCAGGCTGGACACCCAGCCTCTCCACAGACCTGTAGGAAGTGAGGATGTCTCACTCGCCTCCCACCACGGAGCAGGCTGGGCACCCAGCCGCTCCACAAACCTGTAGGAAGTGGGAATCTCTCCCCAGCTTCCCAACAAGGAGCAGGCTGGGCACCCAGCCGTCCAACAAACCGAGGAAGTTGAATCTCTCCCAGCTCGAGCAATGGAGCAGCTGGACACCAGCCGCTCCACACACCTGTAGGAAGTGCGAATCTCTCCCCAGCCTCCCACCAAGGAGCAGGCTGGACACCCAGCCGCTCCACAAACCTGTAGGAAGCGGGGCCCATCCCCCACCTCCTACCAAGAAGCAGACCAGGCCTCCCCCGGCCGCTCCATGCCCAGATGTCTCCAGGCCAGCTTTCAATTCAAAACTCGCATGTGCTAAAAATGAAATAAACTTTCGCACTGTGATTTGCTTTTCTCTACCAGTGAAAAATCTCAGCCGAGATCACACACCCGCCTCCTCCCCACCAGCCGATCTCTGGGGCAGGTTGGAAAATCGGCAACAGGAAAAACTTGGAGAAATGATTTCAAAAGCAAATTTTCTCACCACCACGCCAGGTTGTCCTGGGATCGCTAACAATTACTGACTTTAAACAGATACACAATAAATAAACAATACACACACATACAAACTACACACTACACAACAAAAAGAACCACCTTTATACTCCCTCCTGTGGGATCTTGGAACCCTGGTGTCTCGACCTCAGGCCCGTGGCAGGGAATTCTTTAGATTGCTGTCAGAAAGGAATTCCTTGCAGGATGTTTTCGGTCCAGAGGAAGGGTACCAGGTTCTCGTGTCCCTTCTGGGTGTGCCAAATAACTGTTGCCTTTTCCCCCAGCCTGGAAAAGAAACTCGAGATCATTTTAGCAAGGAGGTAATATAAAAGGGGATCTTTATTTTGAAGGTCTTCAGGAGCAGTTATGGAAAGGTGTCCATAAAAGCCCAGCCCCTCCAGGGGTGAGTACATATTTATAGCTTTTAGGAAATTAGCATAATTGATTAAGAGCACCAATAAGGAGAACAAGTGGCGATTCAATTCCCCCTCAGGTCCAGCCCCTTCCCTGGAGCCCCCCTCTCAGCACTGGCTGCACTCTGCTTATGAAAATGTACCTCAGAGTTGTTCTCGGCCTTGGTTCCCAGGAAGAACTGAGATAGGACAGGGCCTTGCAACCCCCTGGGGCTTGGAGCTCTGGAATTTGTTTTGTCTTTCTGCTTAGGGAAAGGCTATGGAAAGGTACTGGAAAAACTAGCTATTAATATAGTAGGCTACAGAGCCACAAAAATATGGGCAGAGAGTACAGAGAAAATATAAAAGAAAAAAGGCAGAAACCAAACGGCATCATTCCCCCCTTTTTTAGAGACTAACAAGACTCTGTCTTGTCTAGTCTCTACTCTGCATTCAACCATACCTCTGGTTTATACAACTGGCTATCCCACTAGTTGTTACACAGATGCTAATTATAACTACAGTTACTATGAACATTTCTTTTATCTAGGTTCAGTTTGGTAACCATGAAGTGAGTGTACTGAAGATATTCAAGGTTCAGTAAGCTCTTTTGAGAGTTACTTGGTGTAGAATTTGAGTTTGCTTTCAAATTTCAACCAAATTTCTAAAAAAAATTTTTCATTCAGATTTGCATAAGAACAACAACTAGTGTTAATGATTTTGTGGCTAGTAGGAAATTAAGAGCTATTTTGTTTTGTCAACAGCCTTTAATATGATTAAACATTACATTTGGAATCACAGCTCCATGGGCACAGGCCCAATCTTTATCTTGGGGCAAAACTTACCAGGCCAGATTCTCAACTTTGACAAGTTGTCCTTATGAAGAGCTTTTGGATACATTTTGGACTAGAGTTACATGCAAATTTTAGGACCAAATTTGAATCACGGTTACCAACTGTACAGATAAGAGGTACAAAAGAACAGTTTAAATCATATCATCTCAATTTGTATCAGTCTCTGTTTTCTGGCTGTCTATGGAGCAGACGTCTTCTTAACTCTGGAGCAGTGAATTCAAGGCTCTCTGCCAGCAGCTTTGGATTTGGTGAGGGTAGTCAGGACTTGGAATGACTCTTTTTACTTAGCTCGTAAGATTACTGTCCCTTCATTCAACATAGACTCAGTCTCTAGGCTTGAATAGTTGCTAGTCTTCCTTCCTTCTAGATGACTTTGCTCAGTTCTAGATCTTTCATTGATATAATCAGTTCAGCTTTTTGTGATGGTACATTTGATGGTAACACTTTTCTCATGGTTACCTGGTTCGTGGTTGTTACTGCATAACCTGTCTTTTGTTTGCCATCTCGCATGAAGCTGCTCTCATCTGCATACAGCTCCCAGGCTGGCACATCTTTCAGGTCTGCTCTGCTGGAATAGGCTTCTTCCATGGTCTGCAAACAGTCAGACTTAAATACATTATCAGTTAGTGCTGGGAACAGACATACTAGGATTGACAGCAAACGTTTTCAGAATAACATTATCCAGTTTCAGTAGCATGGCATAGGGTCCATGTCTTCTATGTTCACAGAACAAACTTACAGTGGGTTGCATGCAACTGTTGGATGTATCAATTCTTGGCTGCTGGTTGGATGCAGCAATTTCAGTTGCTGACTGCCCTAGTTCTCCAGTTTCAGGATTATTTTACATAATAGTAAAGAGTCCTTGGTCTTTTTTACTCACAAGGATACAGGAGAAGGTCTTTTACAAATTTAACTCAGTAAACCATTCTAAGATATTTGTTAACACAGGACTCTGCTTACTTATAGCATGGTTTAAGGGAGCCTAAAAACGGCTTCTTGTTCTTTGGGCTCGGTGTTTCCCTTTTGAGTGCTTACCAGAGCAGACAAAGAGCGCTCGCTGCCCTCGCACGGGCGCGGCATGCGGGCACCCCCGCCCAGGGGCACCCCCGGCTCGCCCGCGCTCGGCCCGTGCTGCTGCTCACAGCGGCGCTCGGGTGTCCTTAAAACAAGCTCGTTACGTGGAAAGTGCGATAGGCCGTTCCTGCTCTTAGATCTCACACTCCCGGCCCGCTTCTGAGGCCGGTGCGGGCGGGGGCACAGGAGCAGCGAGTGAGCCGCCGTGGCCCGCGAGCGGCGGCCCCGCCTCCGCCAGAGCAGGGCCGAGCAGCGCAGCGGCAGCCCCGGGTCCCGGTTCGGCTTCCTGGGACCGCTCCCCCGCGCAGCCCCCGGCCGTGACCAGGGCAATGGCAGGAATCAGCTCCGCCCCTCTCAGAGCGGCTGGTGCCCCGCTTCTGTCACGGGGGAGTGACCGCCCTGCTCGCGGAGCCGTCCCGGAAGTCCGGGAGTCGCCCTTGCCTTAAAATCTTAGAAAAACTTTTTACAGATGGAACATAGAAAGTGGGGGCTTCTCCCCCTTCCCTTACAATGGTGCGAACCGAGCTTTCTCGGCCGTTCCACAAAACTTGCTGGAAGCGAGGATCTCTCCCTCGCCTCCCACTAAGGAGCAGGCTGGACACCCAGCCTCTCCACAGACCTGTAGGAAGCGAGGATTTCTCACTCGCCTCCAACCAAGGAGCAGGCTGGGCACCCAGCCGCTCCACAAACCTGTAGGAAGTGGGAATCTCTCCCCAGCCTCCCACCAAGGAGCAGGCTGGACACCCAGCCGCTCCACAAACCTGTAGGAAGTGGAATCTCTCCCCAGCCTCCCACCAAGGAGCAGGCTGGACACCCAGCCGCTCCACAACCTGTAGGAAGTGGGAATCTCTCCCCAGCCTCCCACCAAGGAGCAGGCTGGACACCCAGCCGCTCCACAAACCTGTAGGAAGCGGGGCCCATCCCCCACCTCCTACCAAGAAGCAGACCAGCCCTCCCCCGGCCGCTCCATGCCCAGATGTCTCCAGGCCAGCTTTCAATTCAAAACTCGCATGTGCTAAACATGAAATAAACTTTCGCACTGTGATTTGCTTTTCTCTACCAGTGAACAATCTCAGCCGAGATCACACACCTGCCTCCTCCCCACCAGCCGATCTCTGGGGCAGGTTGGAAAATCTGCAACAGGAAAAACTTGGAGAAATGATTTCAAAAGCAAATTTTCTCACCACCACGCCAGGTTGTCCTGGGATCGCTAACAATTACTGACTTTAAACAGATACACAATACATAAACAATACACACACATACAAACTACACACTACACAACGAAAAGAACCACCTTAATACCTCTGTGGATCTGGAACCATGCTTGTCTCGACCTCAGGCCCGTGGCAGGAATTCTTTAGATGCTGTCAGAAAGGAATTCCTTGCAGGATGTTTTCGTCCAAGGAAGGGTACCAGTTCTCGTGGTCCCTTCTGGGTGTGCCAAAGTAACTGTTGCCTTTCCCCAGCCTGGAAAGAAAACGAGATCATTTTAGCAAGGAGGTAATATAAAAGGGGATCTTTATTTTGAAGGTCTTCAGGAGCAGTTATGGGAAGGTGTCCATAAAAGCCCAGCCCCTCCAGGGGTGAGTACATATTTATAGCTTTTAGGAAATTAGCATAATTGATTAAGAGCAACCAATAAGGAGAACAAGTGGCGATTCAATTCCCCCTCAGGTCCAGCCCCTTCCCTGGAGCCCCCCTCTCAGCACTGGCTGCACTCTGCTTATGAAAATGTACCTCAGAGTTGTTCTCGGCCTTGGTTCCCAGGAAGAACTGAGATAGGACAGGGCCTTGCTACCCCCTGGGGCTTGGAGCTCTGGGATTTGTTTTGTCTTTCTGCTTAGGGAAAGGCTATGGAAAGGTACTGGAAAAACTAGCTATTAATATAGTAGGCTACAGAGCAACAAAAATATGTGCAGAGAGAACAGAGAACATATAAAAGAAAAAAGGCAGAAACCAAACGGCATCACCGGGAGCACAGTGCCTTAGGGCGGGACACAAAAAGTGTCCCTTTTCTCTGAGAAAAAAAACTCTGCCCCCCAGTTTCTTGATGTCAGTTTGGAGGAGGGTTTTGGCCCTGCAAGGGCAGCCAGGGTCCCTGTCGGTGGCAGCTTGGGTCTGCGAGGATTCTTAATCCATGCGGAATTTCAGCATGCGGCTGTCAACTCCCAGATATGTGGCCTTCGATGCAACCAATGGCGCATTTCCAAGTGAAAGAAAACTCAGTCCCCCAGATGCATGATGCCAGTTTTTAGGAGGCATTTAGCCCTACAATTGCAGCCAGAGTTCTAGTTGATGGCAGCTCTGGTCTGGGAAGGATCTTGATCAGTGCGGCTTCAGGTGGTGTCCGGGAGCAGAGTGCCTTTAGGGGCCAGACACAAAAAGTGTCCCTTTTAAACTCTCGAAGAAAATAGCTCTGCCCCCAGTTTCATGATGTCAGTTTGGAGGAGGGTTTTGGCCCTGCAAGGGCAGCCAGTGTCCTAGCCGGTGGCAGCTTGGGTCTGCGAGTGATCTTGCTCCATGCGGAATTTGAAGAGGCGGCAGTCGACTCCCAGACATGGGGCCTACGATACAAATGATGGCACTTTTCCACGTGAAAGAAAACTTAGGCCCCCAGATTCATGGTGTCGGGTTGGTGGAGGGTTTTGGCCTTACAAATGCAACCAGAGTCCTGGTTGATGGCATCTTGCGTCAGCGAATAATCTTGATCCATACGGAATTTCAGGTGGCGTCCGGGAGCAGAGTGCCTTAGGGCCAGGACACAAAAAGTGTCCCTTTTCTCTGAGAAAGAGAACTCTGCCCCCCAGTTTCGTGATGTCAGTTTGGAGGAGGGTTTTGGCCCTGCAAGGGCAGCCAGGTCCCTGTCGGTGGCAGCTTGGGTCTGCGAGGAATCTTGATCCATACGAATTTGAAGACGCAGCAGGGAGCAGAGTGCCTTAGGGCCGGGACACAAAAAGTGTCCCTTTTCTCTGAGAAAGAGAACTCTGCCCCCCAGTTTCTTGATGTTAGTTGGGTGGAGGGTTTTGGCCCTGCATGTGCAGCCAGGGCTCTTTTTTGTAGCACCTTGGGTCTGCGAGGAATCTTGATCCATAAGAATATTCAGGAGGCAAGCAGGGAGCAGAGTGCCTTATGGCCGGGACACAAAAAGTGTCCCTTTTCTCTGAGAAAAGAGAACTCTGCCCCCAGTTCTTGATGTCAGTTTGAGGGAGGTTTTGGCCCTGCAAGGGCAGCCAGGGTCCTTGCCGGTGGCTGCTTGGGTCTGCGAGGAATCTTTATCCATGCGGAATTTCCGCATGCGGCAGTAAACTCCTAGATAAGTGGCCTTCGATACAAACAATGGCGCTTTTCCATGTGAAAAGAAACTCAGTCCCCCAGATGCATGATGCCAGTTTTTAGGAGGCATTTAGCCCTACAATTGCAGCCAGAGTTCTAGTTGATGGCAGCTTGGGTCTGGGAAGGATCTTGATCCATGCGGCATTTAAGGTGGCGTCCGGTGTTTCCTTTCCCCCCAGCCTGGAAAAGAAACTCCAGATCATTTTAGCAAGGAGGTAATATAAAAGGGGATCTTTATTTTGAAGGTCTTCAGGAGCAGTTATGGAAAGGTGTCCATAAAAGCCCAGCCCCTCCAGGGGTGAGTACATATTTATAGCTTTTAGGAAATTAGCATAATTAAGAGCACCAATAAGGAGAACAAGTGGCGATTCAATTCCCCTCAGGTCCAGCCCCTTCCCTGGAGCCCCCCTCTCAGCACTGGCTGCACTCTGCTTATGAAAATGTACCTCAGAGTTGTTCTCGGCCTTGGTTCCCAGGAAGAACTGCGATAGGACAGGGCCTTGCAACCCCCTGGGGCTTGGAGCTCTAGAATTTGTTTTGTCTTTCTGCTTAGGGAAAGGCTATGGAAAGGTACTGGAAAAACTAGCTATTAATATAGTAGGCTACAGAGCAACAAAAATATGGGCAGAGAGTACAGAGAAAATATAAAAGAAAAAAGGCAGAAACCAAACGGCATCATTCCCCCCTTTTTTAGAGACTAACAAGACTCTGTCTTGTCTAGTCTCTACTCTGCGTTCAACCATACCTCTGGTTTATACAACTGGCTATCCCACTAGTTGTTACACAGATGCTAATTATAACTACAGTTACTATGAACATTCCTTTTATCTAGGTTCAGTTTGGTAACCATGAAGTGAGTGTACTGAAGATATTCAAGGTTCAGTAAGCTCTTTTGAGAGTTACTTGGTGTAGAATTTGAGTTTGCTTTCAAATTTCAACCAAATTTCTAAAAATATTTTTCATTCAGATTTGCATAATAACAACAACTAGTGTTAATGATTTTGTGGCTAGTAGGAAATTAAGAGCTATTTTTGTTTTGTCAACAGCCTTTAATATTGATTAAAACAGGACATTTGGTGGAATCACAGCTCCATGCGGCACAGGCCCATCTTTATCTTGGGGCCAAAAAACTTACCAGGCCAGATTCTCAACTTGACAAGTTGTCTTATGAAAGAGCTTTTGGATACATTTTGGACTAGAGTACATGCAAATTTTAGGACCAAATTGAATTCACGGTTACCAACTGTATACAGATAAGAGGTACAAAAGAACAAGTTTAAATCATATCATTCTCAATTTGTATCAGCTCTCTGTTTCTGGCTGTCTATGCGAGCAGACGTCTTCTTAACTCTGGAGCAGTGAATCAAGGCTCTCTGCCGCCAGCTTTGGACTTTGGTGAGGGTTAGTCAGGACTTGGAATGACTCTTTTTACTTAGCTCGTAAGATTACTGTCCCTTCATTCAACATAGACTCAGTCTCTAGGCTTGAATAGTTGCTAGTCTTCCTTCCTTCTAGATGACTTTGCCCAGTTCTAGATCTTTCATTGATATAATCAGTTCAGCTTTTTGTGATGGCACATTTGATGGTAACACTTTTCTCATGGTTACCTGGTTCGTGGTTGTTACTGCATAACCTGTCTTTTGTTTTCCATCTCGCATGAAGCTGCTCTCATCTGCATACAGCTCCCAGGCTGGCACATCTTTCAGGTCTGCTCTGCTGGAATAGGCTTCTTCCATGCGTCTGCAAACAGTCAGACTTAAATACATTATCAGTTAGTGCTGGAACGACATATTAGGATTGATGGGGGGGGGTCAGCAAACGTTTTCAGAATAACATTATCCAGTTTCAGTAGCATGGCTAGGTCCATGTCTTCTATGTTCACAGAAGAAACTTACAGTGGGTTGCATGCAACTGTTGGATGTATCAATTCTGGGCTGCTGGTTGGATGCAGCAATTTTCAGTTGCTGACTGCCCTAGTTCTCCAGTTTCAGGATTATTTTACATAATAGTAAAGAGTCCTTGGTCTTTTTACTCACAAGGATACAGGAGAAGGTCTTTTACAAATTTGACTCAGTAAACCATTCTAAGATATTTGTTAACACGACTCTGCTTACTTATTAGCATGTTGTTTAAAGGGAGGCCTAAAAACGGCTTCTGTTCTTGGGCTCCGGTTCCCTTTTGAGTGCTTACCAGAGCAGACAAAGAGCGCTCGCTGCCCTCGCACGGGCACCCCCGGCTCGCCCGCGCTCGGCCCGTGCTGCTGCTCACAGCGGCTCTCGGGTGTCCTTAAAACAAGCTCGTTACTGTGGAAAGTGCGATAGGGCCGTTCCTGCTCTTAGATCTCACACTCCCGGCCCGCTCTGGCCCGGTGCGGGCGGGGCCCAGGAGCAGCGAGTGAGCCGGGCCGTGGCCGCGCAGCGGCGGCCCCGCCTCCGCCAGAGCAGGGCCGAAGCAGCGCAGCGGCAGCCCTGGTCCCGGTTCGCTTCCTGGGCCCGCTCCCCCGCGCATCCCCCGGCCGTGACCAGGGCAATGGCAGGAATCACCTCGCCCCTCTCAAGAGCGGCTGGTGCCCCGCTTAATGTCACTAGGGGGAGTGATTTCCGTCTCCTAGCTCGCGGAGCCGTCCCGGAAGTCCGGGATGTCGCCCCTTGCCTTAAAATCTTTGAGAAAAACATTTAAAGATGGAACATAGAGAAGTGGGGGCTTCTCCCCTTCTCCTTAACAATGGTGCGTGAACGGAGCTTTCGTCGCGCCGTTCCACAAAACTTAGCTAGGGAAAGCTGAGGGATCTCTCATCGCTCGCCCTCCCACTTTAAGAGCAGGCGGGACAACCTCAGCTCCCCAGACCTGTAGGGGTAATGCGAGGATTCTCACTCGCCTCCCACAAGGAGCAGGCTGGCACCCAAGACGCTCCACAAACCGTTTAAGGTAACTAGTGGAATCTTCTCCCCAGTTCCCACCAAGGAGCAGGCTGGGCACCCAGCCGCTCCACAAAACCTGTAGGAAGTGGGAATCTCTCCCCAGCTTCCCACCAAGGAGCAGGCTGGGCACCCAGCCGCTCCACAAACCTGTAGGAAGTGGGAATCTCTCCCCAGCCTCCCACCAAGGAGCAGGCTGGACACCCAGCCGCTCCACAAACCTGTAGGAAGTGGGAATCTCTCCCCAGCCTCCCACCAAGGAGCAGGCTGGACACCCAGCCGCTCCACAAACCTGTAGGAAGCGGGGCCCATCCCCCACCTCCTACCAAGAAGCAGACCAGGCCTCCCCCGGCCGCTCCATGCCCAGATGTCTCCAGGCCAGCTTTCAATTCAAAACTCGCATGTGCTAAACATGAAATAAACTTTCGCACTGTGATTTGCTTTTCTCTACCAGTGAACAATCTCAGCCGAGATCACACACTCGCCTCCTCCCCACCAGCCGATCTCTGGGGCAGGTTGGAAAATCGGCAACAGGAAAAACTTGGAGAAATGATTTCAAAAGCAAATTTTCTCACCACCACGCCAGGTTGTCCTGGGATCGCTAACAATTACTGACTTTAAACAGATACACAATACATAAACAATACACACACATACAAACTACACACTACACAACGAAAAGAACCACCTTTATACTACCTCCTGTGGGATCTTGGAACCATGGTGTCTCGACCTCAGGCCCGTGGCAGGGAATTCTTTAGATTGCTGTCAGAAAGGAATTCCTTGCAGGATGTTTTCGGTCCAGAGGAAGGGTACCAGGTTCTCGTGTCCCTTCTGGGTGTGCCAAATAACTGTTGCCTTTTCCCCCAGCCTGGAAAAGAAACTCGAGATCATTTTAGCAAGGAGGTAATATAAAAGGGGATCTTTATTTTGAAGGTCTTCAGGAGCAGTTATGGAAAGGTGTCCATAAAAGCCCAGCCCCTCCAGGGTGAGTACATATTTATAGCTTTTAGGAAATTAGCATAATTGATTAAGAGCACCAATAAGGAGAACAAGTGGCGATTCAATTCCCCCTCAGGTCCAGCCCCTTCCCTGGAGCCCCCCTCTCAGCACTGGCTGCACTCTGCTTATGAAAATGTACCTCAGAGTTGTTCTCGGCCTTGGTTCCCAGGAAGAACTGAGATAGGACAGGGCCTTGCAACCCCCTGGGGCTTGGAGCTCTGGAATTTGTTTTGTCTTTCTGCTTAGGGAAAGGCTATGGAAAGGTACTGGAAAAACTAGCTATTAATATAGTAGGCTACAGAGCCACAAAAATATGGGCAGAGAGTACAGAGAACATATAAAAGAAAAAAGGCAGAAACAAACGGCATCACGCGGAGCAGCAAGTGCCTTAGGGCCGGGACACAAAAAGTGTCCCTTTTCTCTGAGAAAGAGAACTCTGCCCCCCAGTTTCTTGAAATGTCAGTTTGGAGGAGGTTTTGGCCCTGCAAGGGCAAGCCAAGGGGTCCTTGTTGGTGGCTACGCTTGGGTCTGGCGAGGGTCTTAATCGCATGCGGAATTTTCAGATGCGGCTGTCCAAACTCCCAGATATGTAGGCCTTACGATGCAAAACCAATGGCGCATTTCCATGTGAAAGAAAACTCAGTCCCCGCAGATTTGCATGATGAGTTTTTAAGGAGGCATTTAGCCCTACAATTGGCAGCCAGAGTTTCTAAGCTGATGGCAGCTTGGGTCTGGGATAGGATCTTTGATCCATTTGCGGCAATTCAGGTGTGCGTCCGGTGTTGCCTTTTCCCCCAGCCTGGAAAAGAAACTCGAGATCCATTTAGCAAGGAGGTAATATAAAAGGGGATCTTTATTTTGAAGGTCTTCAGGAGCAGTTATGGAAAGGTGTCCATAAAAGCCCAGCCCCTCCAGGGGTGGGTACATATTTATAGCTTTTAGGAAATTAGCATAATTGATTAAGAGCACCAATAAGGAGAACAAGTGGCGATTCAATTCGCCCTCAGGTCCAGCCCCTTCCCTGGAGCCCCCCTCTCAGCACTGGCTGCACTCTGCTTATGAAAATGTACCTCAGAGTTGTTCTCGCGTTGGTATCGCCAGGAAGAACTGCATAGGACAGGGCTTGCACCCCCCTGGGGCTTGGAGCTACTGAATTGTGTTTTTCTTTCTGTTAGGGAAGGCTTATGGGAAAGGTAGCTGGAAAAACTAGCTATTAATATAGTAGGCTACAGAGCCACAAAAATATGGGCAGAGCGTACAGAGAACATATAAAAGAAAAAAGGCAGAAACCAAACGGCATCATTCCCCCCTTTTTTAGAGACTAACAAGACTCTGTCTTGTCTAGTCTCTACTCTGCATTCAACCATACCTCTGGTTTATACACCTGGCTATCCCACTAGTTGTTACACAGATGCTAATTATAACTACAGTTACTATGAACATTTCTTGTATCTAGGTTCAGTTTGGTAACCATGACGTGAGTGTACTGAAGATATTCAAGGTTCAGTTAGCTCTTTTGAGAGTTACTTGGTGTAGAATTTGAGTTTGCTTTCAAATTTCAACCAAATTTCTAAAAAAATTTTTCATTCAGATTTGCATAAGAACAACAACTAGTGTTAATGATTTTGTGGCTAGTAGGAAATTAAGAGCTATTTTGTTTGGTCAACAGCCTTTAATATGATTAAACATTACATTTGGAATCACAGCTCCATGGGCACAGGCCCAATCTTTATCTTGGGGCAAAACTTACCAGGCCAGATTCTCAACTTGGACAAGTTGTCCTTATGAAGAGCTTTTGGATACATTTTGGACTAGAGTTACATGCAAATTTTAGGACCAAATTTGAATCACGGTTACCAACTGTACAGATAAGAGGTACAAAAGAACAGTTTAAATCATATCATCTCAATTTGTATCAGTCTCTCTTTTCTGGCTGTCTATGGAGCAGACGTCTTCTTAACTCTGGAGCAGTGAATTCAAGGCTCTCTGCCAGCAGCTTTGGATTTGGTGAGGGTAGTCAGGACTTGGAATGACTCTTTTTACTTACCTCGTAAGATTACTGTCCCTTCATTCAACATAGACTCAGTCTCTAGGCTTGAATAGTTGCTAGTCTTCCTTCCTTCTAGATGACTTTGCTCAGTTCTAGATCTTTCATTGATATAATCAGTTCAGCTTTGTGTGATGGCACATTTGATGGTAACACTTTTCTCATGGTTACCTGGTTCGTGGTTGTTACTGCATAACCTGTCTTTTGTTTGCCATCTCGCATGAAGCTGCTCTCATCTGCATACAGCTCCAGGCTGGCACATCTTTCAGGTCTGCTCTGCTGGAATAGGCTTCTTCCATGGTCTGCAAACAGTCAGACTTAAATACATTATCCGTTAGTGCTGGGAACAGACATACTAGGATGGACAGCAAACGTTTTCAGAATAACATTATCCAGTTTCAGTAGCATGGCATAGGGTCCATGTCTTCTATGTTCACAGAAAAAACTTACAGTGGGTTGCATGCAACTGTTTGATGTATCAATTCTTGGCTGCTGGTTGGATGCAGCAATTTTCAGTTGCTGACTGCCCTAGTTCTCCAGTTTCAGGATTATTTTACATAATAGTAAAGAGTCCTTGGTTTTTTTTACTCACAAGGATACAGGAGAAGGTCTTTTACAAATTTAACTCAGTAAACCATTCTAAGATATTTGTTAACACAGGACTCTGCTTACTTATAGCATGCTTTAAGGGAGCCTAAAAAAGGCTTCTTGTTCTTTGGGCTCCGTGTTTCCCTTTTGAGTGCTTACCAGAGCAGACAAAGAGCGCTCGCTGCCCTCGCACGGCCGGGGACGGGCGCGGCATGCGGGCACCCCCGCCCAGGGGGCACCCCCGGCTCGCCCGCGCTCGGCCCGTGCTGCTGCTCACACCGCTCTCCGGGTGTGTCCTTAAACACAACAGCTTCGTTACTGTGGAAAGTGCGATAGGGGCGCCGCTCTCTGCTTCTTAGATCTCACACTGCCGGGCCCGCTCATGGGGGCCGGTGGCGCGCCGGGGCCCAGGAGCGGGAGCGAAGTGAGCCGGGCCCGGTGGCCGGCGCAGACGGCGGGGGCCCCGCGCCTACTCGCCAAGAGGCAGAGGCCGAAGCAGCGCAGCGGCAGGCCCGCGTCCGGTTTCGCTTCCTGGGACCGGCTCCTCCGAGCGCGCATTTCGCCCCGCGTGACCATAGGGCTAATGGCAGGGATTGGGAATGACGCTACTCCGAGTCGGCCCCTCTCAGAGGCGGCTTGGGTTGCTCCCCGCGCCCCCCCCCCCCCCCGCTTCTGTCACGGGGGAGTGACCGCCCTGCTCGCGGAGCCGTCCCGGAAGTCCGGGAGTCGCCCTTGCCTTAAATCTTGGAAAAACTTTTTACAGATGGAACATAGAAAGTGGGGGCTTCTCCCCCTTCCCTTACAATGGTGCGAACCGAGCTTTCTCGGCCGTTCCACAAATCTTGCTGGAAGCGAGGATCTCTCCCTCGCCTCCCACGAAGGAGCAGGCTGGACACC
>JAVTVJ010005936.1:0-11915 GCA_034509425.1 Eopsaltria australis
AACCGAGCTGGGATGGGAGAGAAACCGAGCTGGGATCAGAGAGAAACCGAGCTGGGATGGGAGAGAAACCGAGCTGGGATCAGAGAGAAACCGAGCTGGGATGGGAGAGAAACCAAGCTGGGATCAGAGAGAAACCGAGCTGGGATCAGGGAGAAACCGAGCTGGGATCAGAGAGAAACCGAGCTGGGATCAGGGAGAAACCGAGCTGGGATGGGAGAGAAACCGAGCTGGGATGGGAACTTTAGGGAAGAACTTGGGAATTTTGTGGAAATTTGGGAATATTTTGGGAAAAAATTGGGAATTTTGGTGAAAATTTGGGGAATTTTAGGGTATTTCCAGAGAAAAATTGGGAATTTTTGGGAAATTTGGGAAGAATTTGGGAATTTTGAGGAATATTTTGGGAGGAATTTGGGAATTTAGGGGGAAAATTGAGAATTTTGAGGAAATTTGGGGATATTTTGGGAATTTGGGGAGAAAAATTGGGACTTTCGGGAGGAGTTTGGGGATTTGGGGAAAAAATGGGAATTTTGGGAAAATTTGGGGATATTCTGGGAGATTTGGGGAATATTTGGGGATTTAGGAGGAATTTGGGAATTTCAGGGAAAGGTCGGGAATTTTGAGGAAATTTGGGGATATTCTGGGAAATTTGGGGAATATTTGGGGATTTATCCCAGGGTGGAATTTGGGAATTTTTTCCCTCTCATTCCGTCGCTCTTTCCCTGATCCCGGCTCTTTTTGGGTTTCGAGGTTGGCAAAAGCCTTGTGGAGATCTCAGCATTCCCATCGCTTCCTGCCTGCCCAAATCCCCGTGGATTTGGAATTCTGGCTGAATTGAGGACCGCAGCATCGCCCTGAGCCCTTCCAAAATCATTCCATGAGGGAATTATTCCCAAATTCCAACTGAATTTCCTCGGGAATTCCCTCTCCTGCTGTCGCTGTCAAAGCCCGAGCCCCGCGGCTGCCGCCTCCTCCCGGGGAATTCCTGAGGGGAAAAGTTCCCTCTGGAGCCTCCTTTTTATCCCAAACTGAGCATTCCCAACTCCCTCAGCTGCAGGATATTCCCGAAATTCCCAATTTTCCCAAGAATCCCCTGGAATTCTCCCTCCTCCTGTCTCCGTTCCCTGCCAGCAGAGCCCGAGCCCTCTCGGCTGTCAGGGAATTCCTGAGGGGAAAAGTTCCCTCTGGAGCCTCCTTTTTTTTTACCAAACTGAGCATTCCCAACTCCCACAGCTCCAGGATATTCCCGAAATTCCCAATTTTCCCTCAAATCCCGATTTTTCCTGGATTTTTCTCTCCTCTTTCCCCGTTCCCTGCGAACTGAGCCCGAGCCCTCTCGGCTGTCAGGGAATTCCTGAGGGGAAAAATTCCCTCTGGAGCCTCCTTTTTATCCCAAACTGAGCATTCCCAGCTCCCTCAGCTCCAGGATATTCCCGAAATTCCCAATTTTCCCTCAGATCTTCATTCCCCCTGGAATTTTCTCTCCTCTTGTCCCGGTTCCCTGCCAGCAGAGCCCGAGCCCTCTCGGCTGTCAGGGAATTCCTGAGGGGAAAAGTTCCCTCTGGAGCCTCCTTTTTATCCCAAACTGAGAATTCCCAGCTCCCTCAGCTCCAGGATATTCCCAAAAATCCCAACTTTCCCTTCAATCCCAATTTTCCCTCAAATCCCGATTTTCCCTCAGCCCCTCACCGCCCCCCCCAAGATGGCGGCCGCCCTCCCCTCAGCGCGGCGCTCCCATCGTGCCCCGCGGCGCCGCCGGTACCTCCAGCACCACGGTCCTCATGGCGCCGCCCTGCTCCAGGTACGCGGCGGTGTCGGGATGGTCCCGGTACCCGTGAACGGCGGCGAGCGCGGCGTGGCAGCCCTGAGCCACCACGGCGCCGAGCGGCCACGAGAGGGGAGGCCGCGCCAGGTCCCCGCGGAGCACCACGTACTGCACCAGATCGTCCGCCGCCGGGGCCGCCATGCTGCCGTACGGCACCGCGCGGGCTGATGGGAGCGGGCGGGGAGAGGAGCGGAGAGGAGCGGCGCCATCTTGTTGTACGGAATGACGGCCGGCGTGGTGACGCACTTCCGGCGGCAAAAAGCGCGCGAACTCTGAGGTGAGCGCAGGGCCCTCAGGGAGGGGTTTGGGGTCCCGGGAGGTTTTTGGGGAATTTTTGGGGTTTTTTGGGATAATTCCTTGGGATAATCCCTGTCCAAATTTTGGGATCGTCCCTTTCCCTTGGGATCATCCCTGTCCTTCCCTTGGGATCACCCCTGATTCCCAAAAGTCCCTCCCATTCCCACATTCCCAACCCGTTTCCTTCATTTTAAAAAATCCCAATTTTACGGAAAATTCATGGGATTTTTTCCATTCCCACCCCCTTTTCCTTGTGAAAAGATTCCCAGATTTATGGAAAATAATGGCATTTTCCCCCCAAATTTATGGAAAATTAATGGGAATTTTTCCCAAATTCATGGAAAATTAATGGGATTTTTTTTTTCCAATTTTATGGAAAATTAATGGGATTTTTTCCCATTGCTATCCCCGTTTTCCTCATTAAAAAATTCCCAAAATGTTTGAAAATTAATGGGACTTTTCCCATATTTTTCCAGCCCCAAATCCTTGGGATCATCCCTGATTCCCAAAATTCCCTCCCATTCCCAAATTCCCAGCCCCTTTTCTTCCTGAAAAAAATTCCCAAATCTATGGAAAATTAATGGGATTTTCCCCAAAATTTATGGAAAATTAATGGGATTTTTTTTTCCATTCCCATCCCCTTTTCCTCCTGAAAAAATTCCCTAAAATATTGAAAATTAATAGGATTTTTTCCATCCTTTTTTCCAGCCCCAAATCCTTGGGATCATCCCTGATTCCCAAAATTCCCTCATTCCCGTTTTCCATATTAAGGTTTTTTTGGGATCAAACCCTTTGGATCCAGGAACTGAACTGGAATATTCCCGGTTTTCCCCCGGAACTGGAATTAAAAGTTGGGAATTCCCAAAATTTTAGGTTTTTAAGGGAATTCTATAGAATTCCTTGGATTCCTTGGTGGGGTTTTGTGGGAATAAAGTGGGATTTGAATTCCAAGAAATAAAATGGGATTTTAAGGACTCCAGCCTTTCCTGTTTCCATATTTCCTTGGGATTGGGATTGGAATGGGATGGGATTGAAGCTCCACGGATCCCATAAAAAAAAATTTGGGAATTCTGGGATGGAGGACACTCCGGATCCATCCCGAGGAATTTTGATGGAATTCGGGGATGGCAAAGGGAAGGGAGACCCTGCCTGGAGTCCCCAAATTCCCAGGGGATTCCCGGAATTCCTTTGGGATGGGGATGGATCCAAGGGCAGGCTGGGAGAGCTGGGAATGGAGGGAATTCCCTGGGAAAGGGGCAGGGATTTGGGAAGGAATTCCCAGAGAATCCCTGGAAGCCCGGGCTGAGGGGAAGGAAAGGACCGAGCGGGATGAGGGGGGAAAGGGAACGAAGGGACTGAGGGGGAGAGGGGAATAAAGGAATGAGAGGAATGAGGGAACTGAGCAGGATGAGGGGAATGAGAGGAATGAGGGAAGGAAGGGAATGAAAGGACTGAGGGGAATAAGGGAATTAAGAAAATTGAGGAATTGAGGGAAATAAGGGAATGAAGGAAATGAAGGGGCTGAGACGTTGAGGGGGATGAGGGGAGTAAGGGAATGGAAGGGACTGAGAAAGGCTGGGATTGAGGAGCTGAAGGATGAAAGGGGCTCAGGGGGTGAAGGACTGAGGGGGCTGGAAGTGCTGAGGGGACTAAAAATCCTTACAGACTGAGGGTGCTCGAGGGGCTGAAGGCCTGAGGAACTGAGGGCCATGAAGGACCGCGGGCGCTGAAGAACCGCGGGTGCTGAGGGGCCGAGGGCGCTGAAGAACCGCGGGTGCTGAGGGGCCCAGGCCGCTTAAGAACCGCGGGCACTGAAGGGCCGACGGCGCTGAGGGACTGAGAGCTCTTCAGGGCCGCGGGCGCTGAAGAACTGAGGGACTGAGGGCGCTGAGGGGCCGAGGCCGCTTAAGAGCCGCGGGTGCTGAGGCACCGAGGGCGCTGAGGGACTGAGAGCTCTAAAGGGCCCAGGGCTCTGAGGGGTCGCGGGCGCTGAAGAACCGCGGGTGCTGAGGGACTGAGGGCGCTTAAGAACCGCGGGCACTGAGGGCGCTGAAGAACCGCGGGTGCTGAGGGACTGAAGGCGCTGAGGGACCGAGGCCGCTTAAGAACCGCGGCGCTGAGGGTACTGGAGGGCGGCTGAAGAACCGCGGGCACTGAGGGCGCTGGAGGGACCGAGGGACGCCTGAGGGACGAGGCCGCTTAAGAAAACCGCACCTCGCTGCGCGCGCCGCGACGGGAGGGGAAGGAGGGGCGGGCTGAGGGTAGATGAGGGGCGCTGAAGGAACCGCAGGCACTGAGGGGCTGAGGGCGCTGAGAACCGCGGGCGGCTGAGGAGCACGAACGGCGCTGAGGGGCCGAGGTATACTGAGGGCGCGTAGCCTTAGATAAAGAGAAAAGCCGCGGGTGCTGAGGGACTGAGGGCGCTGAGGGGCGAGAGTACTGAGGGCGCTTAAGAACCGCGGGCGCTGAGGGGCTGAGGGTACTGAGGGCGCTTAAGAACCGCGGGCGCTGAGGGGCTGAGGGTACTGAGGGCGCTTAAGAACCGCGGGAGCTGAGGGGCTGAGGGTACTGAGGGCGCTTAAGAACCGCGGGAGCTGAGGGGCTGAGGACACTGAAGAACTGGGGGCGCTGAGGGACTGAGGGCGCTGAAGAACCGCGGGCGCTAAGAGGGTAAGGGTACTGAGGGCGCTAAGTCCCTAGAGCGCTGTGAGGCGGCGGGACGAACCTCCCACCTCTGCCGCCGCTCCGCCGCCATGGGCGCCCTCTGGGGCGGCGCTTTCCCCTTTCCCCTCCGCTCCCGCCGCCATGGGCGCCCTCTGGGGCGGCACCTTCCCCTTTCCCCTCCGCTCCCGCCGCCATGGGCGCCCTCTGGAGCGGCACCTTCCCCCTTTCCCCTCCGCTCCCGCCGCCATGGGCGCCCTGTGGGGCGGTGCTTTCCCTTCCGCTCCCGCCGCCATTGGCCGCGGCCGCCCCGCCTCCCCCCGGGCGGGCGCGCGGGGCGGGGGCGCGAACGTGCGGCGCGAGCCGTTCCCGCGGGCGGGGGGCGCGCGCGCGGCGCCTCGTGGGGAACTGCACGTAGCCAGGGCGGGGGGAGGGCGGGAAGGGCACGCGCCGTTCCCGCCAGCGCCGGGGGGCGGGAAAATGGAGCCGGGGAGGAGAAGGGAGGGGGGGGGGGGGACTTAGGGGAGATCATGGGGGATGTTCGTGTTTGTGAGGGGAGATTATGGGGGAGATAATGGAAAATGTCCGTGTTTGTGAGGGGAGATTATGGGGGATGTCCGTGTTTGTGAGGGGAGATTATGGGGGAGACGAGGAGTGTCCGTGTTTGTGAGGGGAGATCATGGGGGATCGTGGGGGAGATCATGGGGAAGATGAGGTGGTGTCCATATTGGTGAGGGGAGGTCATGAGGGAGATGAGGGGGTGTCCATGTTTGTGAGGGGAGATCATGGGGGAGACGAGGAGTGTCCGTGTTTGTGAGGGGGAGATCATGGAGGAGATCATGGGGGATCGTGGGGGAATGCATGGGGGAAGATGAGGGGTGTCCGTGTTTGTGAGGGGAGATCATGGAGGAGATGAGGGGTGTCCATGTTTGTGAGGGGAGATCATGAGGGAGATGAGGGGTGTCCATGTTTGTGAGGGGAGATCATGAGGGAGATGAGGGGTGTCCATGTTTGTGAGGGGAGATCATGACGGAGATGAGGGGTGTCCATGAGAGGTGGTCATGGAGGAGATGGGGGGAAGTCCATGAGGAGAAATCATGGAGGAGATAAGAGAAGATCATGGGGGAGATGAGCGGAGATCACAGAGGAAGATGAGAGGTGTCCATGGGTGTGAGGGACTGCCATGAGGGGAGATCAGGGAGGAAGATGAGGGGAGACCATGAGGGGAGATCATGGAGAAAGATGAGGGGAAATCACGGAGAAGATGAGGGGCAGCCATGAGGGGAGACCATGGAGGAAGCTGAGCAGAGATCATGGAGATGAGGGGAGATCATGGAGGACATGAGGGAAGATCACAGAGGAAGATGAGGGGAGACCATGAGGGAAGATCATGGAGGAAGCTGAGGGGAGACCATGGAGGAAGATGAGATCCTGCTACTTTGGAATATCTTTTCTCAGGTGTGCCAGCAGAACCAGCTTCCACCCCAGGTGAGCTCCCCAGGCGATGGATTTCACAAACACCTCCTCTGCATACGTAATAACTCACTTTCCATTTTAATTTTCATTTTAATTTTCATTTAAATTTTCATTTTAATTTTCCATTCTAACACATAATGAGCCGACTTAAAAACCCAAGCCTGAGGAGCTTGGGAGGAAATTTAGGAGCGTTTCTGGAAATAGATTTTGGCTCCTGTTTGGGTGCGTTGGAGGAGGTGTTTGCTTTTACAAATCTACAAAAACACAGATATTTTGTTTCAGGTTTCATCTTTTATGGGTGAAAACCCCTCCTTGTTCCCAACATTTTACGGAAGTAAAATCCCACCTGGGTTGTGTTTTTTCGTTTTGTGGTTAAAAATAAACGTTTTTAGGGGCTGGCACGGGCCCAGTGTTTGTGCAGCGGCTCTGCCTGGACGCTCCAAAAAGGGATAAACACCAAAATTAGGGATTTTTGTCATGAAGACCAAAAAATTAGGGGTTTGAAGGGAATGATGGGGACCCCAATTCCTTGGGAAGGGAGAAAAGGAGGATCCCAATTCCTTGGGAATGGGGTAAAGGAAAATCCCAGTTCCTTGGGAATGGGGTAAAGGAAGATCCCAATTCCTTGGGGAATACCTAATTAAATAAATAATTAAATACATAATTAAATACATAATTAAATACATAATTAAATATATAATTAAATGCATAATTAAATAATAAAGATCCCAGTTCCTTGGGAAAGGGATGATGGGGACCCCAAATCTTTTGGGAATGGGGTAAAGGAAGATCCCAGTTTTTTGGGAATGGGGAAGAGGGAGAACCCAATTCCTTGAGGAATACATAATTAAACACATAATTAAATACATAATTAAATAATAAAGACCCCAATTCCTTGGGAAAGGGATCAAGGGGACCCCAATCCCTTGGGAATGGGGTGCAGGAAGATCCCAAATCCTTGGGAATGGGGAAAAGGAAGATCCCAATTCCTTGGGGAATACATCATTAAACACATAGTTAAATAAATAATTAAATACATAATTAAATACATAATTAAATAGTTAAGATCCCAATGCCTGGGGAATAGGGTAAAGAAAAATCCCAGTTCCTTGGGAAAGGGATTATGGGGACCTCAAATCTTTTGGGAATAGGGTAAAGGAAAATCCCAGTTCCTTGGGAGTGGGGAAAAGGAAGATCCCAAATCCTTGGGCATGGGGAAAAGGAAGATCCCAATTCCTTGGGAATGGGGTAAAGGAAGATCCCAATTCCTTGGGAATGGGGTAAAGGAAAACCCCCATTCCTCAGAAAGGAAAAGCAGCAAGAGGAGAAGCAGGAAAAGAATCAGGGGGAGAAGCAAGAAAGAAAAGAGGAGGAGAACGAGGAAAAGCAGCAGGGGAGAAGCAGGAAAAGAAACGGGAGAAGCGGGAAAAGAAACGGGAGAAGCGGGAAAAAATCAGGGGAGAACGAGGAAAAGAACCAGGAAAACAGCAGGAAAAGAAGCGGATGAGAAGCAGGAAAGGAAAGAGGAGGAGAACGAGGAAAAGAAATGGGGGAGAACGAGGAAAAGAAGCAGGAAAAGAAACGGGAGAAGCAGGAAAGGAAAGAGGAGGAGAACCAGGAAAAGAACCAGGAGGAGCAGGAAAAGAAACAAGGGAGAAGCAGGAAAAGAATCATGGAGAAGCAGGAAAAGATGTGGAGGAAAAGCAGCAGGAAAAGCAGGGGAGAAGCAGGAAAAGAAATGGGAAAAAAAACGGGGAAGAAGCGGAGGAGAAGCAGGAAAAGACATGGAGGAGAACCAGGAAAAGCAGCAGGGGAGAAGCAGGAAAAGAACCGGGAGAAGCAGGAAAAGAAACACGGGAGAAGCAGGAAAGGAAAGAGGAGAACGAGGAAAAGAAGTGGTGGAGAAGCAGGAAAAGAAACGAGGGAGGACCAGGAAAATAAGTGGAGGAGAAGCAGGAAAAGAAGCGGAGGAGAAACAGGAAAGGAAAGAGGAGGAGAACGAGGAAAAGAAGCGGGAGAGAAGCAGGAAAAGAAGCGAGGGAGAAGCGGGAAAAGAAACAGAGGAGAAGCAGGAAAAGAAACAGGAGAAGCAGGAAAGAAACGGGAGGAGAAGCAGGAAAAGAATCAGGGAAAAAGCAGGAAAAGAAGCAGAGGAGAAACAGGAAAGGAAAGAGGAGGAGAACGAGGAAAAGAAGCGGAGGAGAAGCAGGAAAAGAAGCGGAGGAGAAGCAGGAAAAGAAGCGGAGGAGAAGCAGGAAAAGAAGCGGAGGAGAAGCAGGAAAAGAAGCGGGAGAAGCAGGAAAGGATGCGGGAGAAGCAGGAAAGGAAGCGGGGGGGAGAACCAGGAAAGGAAAGAGGAGGAGAACGAGGAAAAGAAACTCGGGAGAAGCAGGAAAAGAAACGGGAGAAGCAGGAAAGAAAAGAGGAGGAGAACGAGGGAAAGAACCGGGAGAAGCCTCAAAAGCAGCGGGAGGAGCCCCAGGAAAGCAAAGAGAAGGAGAAGCGGCGGAGAACGCGGCCCCCTGTGCGCTCCCCTTCCCCCGCGGGCATCCCCGGGCCGGAGCGGGCGGGGAGCGGCGGGGCCAGCGCCGGCTGTCGGGGGCGTTTCACGCCGAGGCTGCGGAGGAACCAATGCGCAGGAAGGGGCCGAGCATGTGGGGAGCTTGTTTACACCAGCCCGGCCCCGGGAGCTTTAACCCGGCCGGCGGCGAGCGATCCTCGGGGAGGCTCCGCTCCGAGCTCCGCGGTGAGTCCCGCGAAATCCTCCGCGCTCTGCTTCTTCTTCTTCCCTTTCTTCTTCTTCTTCTTCTTCCTCCCGATGGGGTGAGAGAGAGAGGGGGGGAAAAAAATTAAAATTAGGGGGGGAAATAATGTAATAATCGTAAAAAACGCGCGCGCGGGAGCGGCGGTTCCCGCCCGGCCGCGGCTCCGCCCCGCCCCGCCCGGGCTGGGAATGGGAACCGGGAATGGGAATGGGGAACTGGGAAGGGAATGGGGGCTCTGGAACGCCCGGAGATGGAGGGGCCGAGCTGGGGTATCCCCACGGGGGTGCGGTGGGGGGAGCCGGGGGTGTTTCTGTGCTGGTCCAAGGAGGGCAGAGCTTTCCCCGGGTTCTGCTCGGTGCTTGGAGTGCCGGGGGGGCTGCCCGGTGTTTGTGTGTCCCCAAATCCCGGAATTCCCGGTGTTTGTGTGTCCCCAGATCCCGGTGTTTGTGTGTCCCCAGATCCCGGTGTTTGTGTGTCCCCAAATCCCGGAATTCCCGGTGTTTGTGTGCCCCCCAAATCCCGGTGCATTCCCGGTGTTTGAGTGTCCCCAAATCCCGGAATTCCCGGTGTTTGTGTGCCCCCCAAATCCCGGTGTTTGTGTGTCCCCAAATCCCGGAATTCCCGGTGTTTGTGTGCCCCCCAAATCCCGGTGTTTGTGTGTCCCCCAAATCCCGGAATTCCCGGTGTTTGTGTCCCCCCAAATCCCTGTGCATTCCCGGTGTTTATGTCCCCCCCAAATCCTGGAATTCCCGGTGTTTGTGTCCCCAAATCCCGGTGTTTGTGTGTCCCCAAATCCCGGAATTCCCGGTGTTTATGTCCCCCCAAATCCCGGTATTCCCGGTGTTTGTGTCCCCCCAGTCCCGGTCCCTGTCACCCCTTCCCGGTGTCCCTGTCCCCAATCCCGGTCCCTGTCACCCCTTCCCGGTGTCCGTGTGTCCCTCTCTGTCCCCCCGTCTGTCCCTCCCTGTCCCCCGCCCGTCACACACGTGCCCAGCCCGGTGCCGCCCTCGTCCTCTTCCTCCTCCTCTTCTTCCTCCTCCTCTTCTTCCTCCTCCTCTTTTTCCTCTTCTTCTTCCTCCTCCTCTTTTTTTCCTCCTCCTCTTCTTCCTCTTCCCCTTCTCCTCCTTATCCTCCTTGTCTTCCTCATGTTCTTCTCTTCCTCCTCCTCCTCTTTTTCCTCCTCTTTTTCCTTTTCCTTCTCCTCTTCTTCCTCCTCCTCATCTTCTTCCTTTTATTCCTCCTCCTCCCCCTCTTCTTCCTCCTCCTCTTCTTGTTCTTCTCCTCTTTCTCTTCCATTTCTTCCTCCTCTTCTTCATCCGCCTTTTCCTCCTTCTCCTCCTCTTCCTCATGTTTTTTCTCCTCTTCTTCCTCCTCTTCTTCCTCCTCTTTTTCCTCCTCCTCTTCTTCCTCCTCCTCGTCTTCTTCTTGTTCTTCTCCTCCTCTTCCTCGTCTTTATCCTCCTCCTCCTTCTCTTCCTCTTGTTCTTCTCCTCTTCTTCTTCCTCCTCTTCCTTTTTCCTCCTCCTC
Organism: Eopsaltria australis; assembly: GCA_034509425.1. Classification (NCBI taxonomy): domain Eukaryota; kingdom Metazoa; phylum Chordata; class Aves; order Passeriformes; family Petroicidae; genus Eopsaltria; species Eopsaltria australis. The sequence continues at coordinate 10,548 of JAVTVJ010005936.1, forward strand.
CTTTTTCCTCTTCCTCGTTTTTCCTCCTCTTCCTCCTCTTCTTTTTCTTCTCCTCCCCCTCTTCTTTCTCCTCCTCTTCTTGTTCTTCTCCTCCTTCTCTTCCATTTCTTCCTCTTCTTCTTCCTCCTCCTTTTCCTCCTTCTCCTCCTCTTCCTCCCATTTTTCCTTCTCTTTTCCCTCCTCCTCCTCTTCTACTTCCTCATTTTCTTCCTCCTCTTCCTCCTCCTCATCCTCTTCTTCTTCCTCCTCTTCTTTCTCCTCCTCCTTTTTCCTCATCGTCATTTTCTTCCTCTTTTTCTTTTTCTTCTTCTTCTCCTCCTCCTCTTCCTCGTCCTTATCCTCCGTCTCCTTCTCTTCTTCCTGTTCTCCTCCTCTTCTTCCTCCTCTTCCTCTTCTTCCTCCTCCTTTTTCCTCCTTCTCGTTTTTCCTTCTCTTTTTCCTTCTCTTCCCTCCTCTTCTTTTCCTGCTCCTCCTCCTCTTCTTCCTCCTCCCCCTTTTCTTTCTCCTCCTCTTCTTGTTCTTCTCCTTCTCTTCCATTTCTTCCTCCTCCTCTTCTTCCTCCTCCTTCTCCTCCTCTTCCTCCCGTTCTTCCTCCTCTTTTTCCTCCTCTTCTTCCTCCTCTTTTTCCTCCTCTTTTCCTCACCTTCCTCTTCCTCTTCCTCTTCCTCTTCCTCTTCCTCTTCCTCTTCCTCTTCCTCTTCCTCTTCCTCTTCCTCTTCCTCCTCTTCTTTCTCCTCCTCCTTTTTCCTCCTCTTCTTCCTCCTCTTCATCCATTTCTTCCTCCTCTTCTTCCTCCTCCCCCTCTTTCTCCTCCTCTTCTTGTTCTTCTCCTTCTCTTCCATTTCTTCCTCCTCTTCTTCCTCCTCCTTCTCCTCCTCTTCCTCCCGTTTTTCCTCCTCTTTTTCCTCCTTTTCCTCTTCCTCATCTTCTTCCTCCTCTTCCTCCTCCTCATCCTCTTCTTCTTCCTCCTCTTCTTTCTCCTCCTCCTTTTTCCTCCTCCTCTTCTTCCTCTTCTTCCTCCTCTTCATCCATTTCTTCCTCCTCTTCATCCATTTCTTCCTCCTCTTCTTCCTCCTCCTTCTCCTCCTCTTCCTCCCGCTTTTCCTTCTCTTTTTCCTCCTCTTCCTCTTCCTCATCTTCTTCCTCCTCCTCCTTTTTCCTCCTCCTCTTCTTCCTCTTCCTCCTCCTCCTCTTCTTCTTCCTCCTCGTTTTTCCTCCTCTTCTTGTTATTTTCTTCCTCCTCCTCTTCTTTTCCTCCTCCTCCTCCTCCTCTTCCTCCTCCCCCTCTTTCTCCTCCTCTTCTTGTTCTTCTCCTTCTCTTCCATTTCTTCCTCCTCTTCTTCCTCCTCCTTCTCCTCCTCTTCCTCC
>JAVTVJ010005938.1:0-11484 GCA_034509425.1 Eopsaltria australis
TTTTTATCCCGAAATTTGTCCCATTGATGTTGAATCTTGACTTTTCCACCCAACTGGGTGTTTTTATCCAAAAAATCAATCCCCCTTGAGGCCCAGCGTTGGCTTTTCCACCCAACTGGGCATTTTTATTCCAAATCCATCCTCGTTGATGTCCTACGTTGACTTTTCTACCCAATTGGGGTGATTTTATCCTAAAATGTGTCCCCATGGAAGTCCAATATTGGCTTTTCCACCCAAAGTTGACTTTTCCGCCCACTTGGAGCGTTTTTATCCCAAAACTCATCCCTGTCGAGTTCCAACCTTGACTTTTCCATCCAACGTTGACTTTTTCACCCAATTGGGACGTTTTTATCCCAAAAATTCATCCCCATTGACATACTCTTCCGGTTTGGTCCAACGGGGGAGTTTTTATCTCAAAATTTTTCCCATTGACATTGAACACTGACTTTTCCTCCCAACATTGGCTTTCCCACCCGACTGGGCCTTTTTATCCAAAATTCATCCTTGTTGATTTCCAACCTTGACTTTTCTACCCAATTGGAGCATTTTTACCCCAAATTTCTTCCCCATTGACCAAAGTCTTGGGGTTTGGTCCAACAGGGGCATTTTTATCCCAAAATTTTTCCCCATTGAAGTCCAATATTGAGTTTTCCACCCAATGTTGACTTTTCCGTCCAATTGGAGCATTTTTATCCCAAAAATTCATCCCCATTGACCAGAATGTTCGGTTTTGGACCAACGAGGGCGTTTTTATCCCAAAATTTGACCCATTGACGTTGAACATTGACTTTTTCTCCCAACATTGACTTTTCCGTCCAATTGGGGTGGTTTTATCCAAAAATTCATCCCCATTGACCAAAATGTTGGGGTTTGGTCCAACGGGGGCGTTTTTATCCCGAAATTTGTCCCCATTGAGGTCTAATATGTGCTTTTCCACCCAATGTCGAATTTTCCGTCCAATTGGAGCGGTTTTATCCCAAAACTCATCCCTGTTGAGTTCCAACCTTGACTTTTCCATCCAACGTTGACTTTTTCATCCAATTGGGGCGTTTTCATCCCAAAAATTCACCCCCATTGACCAAAATCTTGGGTTTTGGTAGGATGGGGACGTTTTTATCCTAAAATTTGTCCCCATTGAGGTGCAATATTGAGTTTTCCATCCAACGTTGACTTTTCACCCAATTGGGGTGTTTTCATCCCAAAATTCACCCCCATTGACCAAAATCTTGGGGTTTTGTCTAACGGGGCCGTTTTTATCTCAAAATTTGTCCATTGAATGTGACATTGACCTTTCCAACCCAACACTGACTTTTCCACCCAATTAGGCATTTTTATCACAATCCATCCTCATAAACCTTAACGTTGTCTTTTCTACCCAATTGGAGCATTTTGTCCCAAAATTCATACCCCAATTGAAACCAAAGTCGTGGTTTTTGATCCAACGGGGGCGTTTTTATCCCAAAATTTGTCCCATTGATGTTGAACCTTGACTTTTCCACCCAACATTGCCTTTTCCACCCAACTGGGCCTTTTTACCCCAAATTCATCCCCATTGAGGTCCAACATTGACTTTTCCATACAATTAGGCAGTTTTTTCCCCAAAATTCTTCCCCATTGACCAAAATCTTGGGGTTTGGTCCAAAGGGAGCGTTTTATCCCGAAATTTGTCCCATTGATGTTGAATCTTGACTTTTCCACCCAACTGGGTGTTTTTATCCAAAAATCCATCCCCCTTGAGGCCCAGCGTTGTCTTTTCCACCCAACTGGGCATTTTTATTCCAAATCCATCCTCGTTGACGTTAGACGTTGACTTTTCTACCCAATTGGGGGCGTTTTTATCCTAAAATTTGTCCCCATTGAAGTCCAATATTGGCTTTTCCACCCAAAGTTGACTTTTCCGTCCAATTGGAGCGTTTTTATCCCAAAACTCATCCCTGTCGAGTTCCAACCTTGACTTTTTCATCCAACGTTGACTTTTTCACCGCCAACTGGAGCTGTTTTTAATCTCAAAATTCATCCCGCATTGACCAAAATCTGGGTTTGGTCCAACGGGGGCGTTTTTTTCGCGCAAATTTTGTCCGCCATTGATGTTTTAACCTTGGACTTTTTCTACCACATTTGGCTTTTCACCCAACGGGCGCTTTTTACCGCCAAATTCATCCCCATTGGGGTCCAACTATTGACTTTTCCATACAATTAGGGCAGTTTTTTACCCCATAAAATCTTCCCATTGACCAACAATCCTTGGGTTTGGTCCAAAGGGAGCGTTTTATCCCAAAATTTGTCGCATTGATGTTGAATCTTGACTTTTCCACCCAACTGGGTGTTTTTATCCAAAAAATCCATCCCCCTTGAGGCCCAGCGTTGGCTTTTCACCCAACTGGGCATTTTTATTCCAAATCCATCCTCGTTGATGTCCGACGTTGACTTTTCTACCCAATTGGGGCGGTTTTATCCTAAAATTTGTCCCCATGGAAGTCCAATATTGGCTTTTCCACCCAAAGTTGACTTTTCCGTCCAATTGGATCGTTTTTATCCCAAAACTCATCTCTGTTGAGATCCAACCTTGACTTTTCCATCCAGCATTGACTTTTTCATCCAATTGGAGCGTTTTCATCCAAAAATTCATCCCAATTGACCAAAATTTGGGTTTTGGTCCAACGGGGGAATTTTTATCCCGAAATTTGTCCCCATTGAGGTCCAATATTGTGTTTTCCGCCCAACGTTGACTTTTCTACCATATTGGAGCATTTTTATCCCAAAATTCATCCCCATTGGCCAAAATGTTGGGTTTGGGTCCAACGGGGGCGTTTTTATCTCAAATTTTGTCCCTTTGATGTTGAATCTTGACTTCTTCACCCAACATTGGCTTTTCCACACAACTGGGGCATTTTTATCTCAAAAATTCATCCCCATTGACCAAAATCTTGGGGTTTGGTCCAACGGGTGCGTTTTTATCTCAAAATTTGTCCCATTGATGTTGAACATTGACCTTTCCACCCAACACTGACTTTTCCACCCAATTTGGGGCATTTTTATCACAAATCCATCTTCATTGATGCCCAACTTTGACTTTTCTACCCAATTGGAGCGTTTTTATCCCAAAATTCATCCCATTGACCAAAGTCGTGGGTTTTGATCCAACGGGGGCGTTTTTATCCCAAAATTTGTCCCATTGATGTTGAACCTTGACTTTTCCACCCAACATTGGCTTTTCCACCCAACTGGGCCTTTTTACCCCAAATTCATCCCCATTGAGGTCCAACATTGACTTTTCCATACAATTAGGGAGTTTTAACCCCAAAATTCTTCACTATTGACCAAAATCTTGGGGTTTGGTCCAAAGGGAGCGTTTTTATCCCGAAATTTGTCCCATTGATGTTGAATCTTGACTTTTCCACCAAACTGGGTGTTTTTATCCAAAAATCCATCCCCCTTGAGGCCCAGCGTTGGCTTTTCAACCCAACTGGGCATTTCCATTCCAAATCCATCCTCGTTGATGTCCGACGTTGACTTTTCTACCCAATTGGGGCGTTTTTATCCTAAAATTTGTCCCCATGAAAGTCCAATATAGGATTTTCCACCCACAGTTGACTTTTCCGTCCAATTGGAGCGTTTTTATCCCAAAACTCATCCCTGTTGAGTTCCAACCTTGACTTTTCCATCCAACGTTGACTTTTTCACCCAATTGGGACGTTTTTATCCCAAAATTTCATTCCCATTGACCAAACTCTTCTGGTTTGGTCCAACGGGGGTGTTTTTATCCCAAAATTTGTCCCCGTTGAGGTCCAATATTGACTTTTTCACCCAACGTTGACTTTTCCATCCAATTGTAGCGTTTTTATCTCAAAACTCATCCCTGTTGAGATCCAACCTTGATTTTTCCATCCAGCGTTGACTTTTTCACCCAAATGGAGCGTTTTTATCCCAAAATTCATCCCCATTGACCAAAATCTTGGGGTTTGGTCCACGGGGGCGTTTTAATCTCAAAATTTGTCCCATTGATGTTGAACATTGACCTTTCCACCCAACACTGACTTTTCCACCCAATTGGGGCATTTTTATCACAAATCCATCCTCATAAACTTAACGTTGACTTTTCTACCCAATTGGAGCATTTTTATCCCAAAATTCATCCCCATTGGCCAAAGTCGTGGGGTTTGGTCCAAAGGGGGCGTTTTTATCCCAAAATTTGTCCCATTGATGTTGAACCTTGACTTTTCCACCCAACATTGTCTTTTCCACCCAACTGGGCCTTTTTACCCCAAATTCATCCCCATTGAGGTCCAACATTGACTTTTCCATACAATTAGGGAGTTTGTACCCCAAAATTCTTCCCCATTGACCAAAATCTTGGGGTTTGGTCCAAAGGGAGCGTTTTTATCCCAAAATTTGTCCCATTGATGTTGAATCTTGACTTTTCCACCCACCTGGGTGTTTTTATCCAAAAATCCATCCCCCCTGAGGCCCAGCGTTGGCTTTTCCACCCAACTGGGCATTTTTATTCCAAATCCATCCTCGTTGATGTCCGACGTTGACTTTTCTAACCAATTGGGGCGTTTTTATCCTAAAATTTGTCCCCATTGAAGTCCAATATTGGCTTTTCCACCCAAAGTTGACTTTTCCGTCCAATTGGAGCGTTTTTATCCCAAAATTCATCCCCATTGACCAAAATCTTGGGGTTTGGTCCAACGGGGGCGTTTTAATCTCAAAATTTGTCCCATTGATGTTGAACATTGACCTTTCCACCCAACACTGACTTTTCCACCCAATTGGGGCATTTTTATCACAAATCCATCCTCATTGATGCCCAACTTTGAATTTTCTACCCAATTAGGACGTTTTTATCCCAAAAATTCATCCCCATTGAGCAAAGTCGTAGGTTTTGATCCGACGGGGGCGTTTTTATCCCAAAATTTGTCCCCGTGGAGGTCCAATATTGACTTTTTTCACCACGTTGACTTTTCATTCCAATTGGATCGTTTTTTATCCCAAAACTCATCCCTGTTGAGATCCAACCTTGATTTTTCCATCCAGCGTTTGACTTTTTTACCCAAATGGAGCGTTTTTATCCCAATTCAATCGCCCATTGACCAAAATCTTGGGTTTGGCCAACGGGGGCGTTTTTATCTCAAATTTCTCCCATTGATGTTGAACATTGACCTTTCCACCCAACACTGACTTTTTCCACCCAATTGGGGCCATTTTATCACATCCATCCTCATAAACTTAACGTTGACTTTTTCTACCCCAAATGGAGCGTTTTTATCCAAAATTCATCCCATTGGCCAAGTCGTGGGGTTTGGTTGCCACGGGGGCATTTTTTATCCCAAAATTTGTCGCATTGATGTTGAACTTGACTTTTCCACCCAACATTGCTTTTCGCACCCAACTGGCGCTTTTTACCCAAATTCATCCCATTGAGGTCCAACATTGACTTTTCCATACAATTAGGGAGTTTTTACCCCAGAATTCTTCCCCATTGACCAAAATCTTGGGGTTTGGTCCAAAGGGAGCGTTTTTATCCCGAAATTTGTCCCATTGATGTTGAATCTTGACTTTATACGAAACTGGGTGTCTTTATCCAAAAATCCATCCCCCTTAAGGCCCAGCGTTGGGTTTTCCACCCAACTGGGCATTTTTATTCCAAATCCATCCTCGTTGATGTCCGACGTTGACTTTTCTACCCAATTGGGGCGTTTTTATCCTAAAATTTGTCCCCATGGAAGTCCAATATTGAGTTTTCCACCCAACATTGGCTTTTCCATCCAATTGGAGCGTTTTTATCCCAAAACTCATCCTGTTGAGATCCAACCTTGACTTTTCCATCCAACGTTGACTTTTTCACCCAAATGGAGCGTTTTTATCCCAAAATTCATCCCCATTGACCAAAATCTTGGGGTTTGGTCCAACGGGGGCGTTTTATCTCAAAATTTGTCCCATTGATGTTGAACATTGACTTTTCCACCCAACACTGACTTTTCCACCCAATTGGGGCATTTTTATCACAAATCCATCCTTATTGATGCCCAACTTTGACTTTTCTACCCAATTGGAGCATTTTTATCCTTAAATTCATCCCCATTGACCAAAGTCGTGGGTTTTGATTCAACGGGGGCGTTTTTATCCCAAAATTTGTCCCATTGATGTTGAACCTTGACTTTTCCACCCAACATTGGCTTTTCCACCCAACTGGGCCTTTTTACCCCCAATTCATCCCAATTGAGGTCCAACATTGACTTTTCCATACAATTAGGGAGTTTTTACCCCAAAATTCTTCCCCATTGACCAAAATCTTGGGGTTTGGTCCAAAGGGAGCGTTTTTATCCCGAAATTTGTCCCATTGATGTTGAATCTTTACTTTTCCACCCAACTGGGTGTTTTTATCCAAAAATCCATCCCCCTTGAGGCCCAGCGTTGGCTTTTCCACCCAACTGGGCATTTTTATTCCAAATCCATCCTCGTTGATGTCCGACATTGACTTTTCTACCCAATTGGGGCGTTTTTATCCTAAAATTTGTCCCCATTGAAGTCCAGTATTGGGTTTTCCACCCAAAGTTGACTTTTCCATCGAATTGGAGCGTTTTTATCCCAAAACTCATCCCTGTTGAGATCCAACCTTGACTTTTTTATCCAACGTTGACTTTTTCACCCAATTGGGACGTTTTTATCCCAAAAATTCATCCTCATTGACCAAGTCGTAGGTTTTGATCCGACGGGGGCGTTTTTATCCCAAAATTTGTCCCCGTTGAGGTCCAATATTGACTTTTTCAACCAACGTTGACTTTTCCATCCAATTGGATCGTTTTTATCCCAAAACTCATCCCTGTTGAGATCCAACCTTGACTTTTCCATCCAACGTTGACTTTTTTACCCAAATGGAGCGTTTTTATCTCAAAATTCATCCCCATTGACCAAAATCTTGGGTTGGGTCGGCAACGGGGGCGTTTTTATCTCAATTTCTCCCGCATTGATGTTTGAACATTGTATCCTTTCCATCCTATACACTGACTTTTCCACGCCAATTGGGCTATTTTATCAGCAAATCACATCCCTCATAAACTTACGTGACTTTTCTACCCAATTGGAGCATTTTTATCCCCAAATTCATCCCCATTGGCCAAAGTCGTGGGTTTTGATCCAACGGGGGCGTTTTTATCCCAAAATTTGTCCCATTGATGTTGAACCTTGAATTTTCCACCCAACATTGGCTTTTCCACCCAACTGGGCCTTTTTACCCCAAATTCATCCGCATTGAGGTCCAACATTGACTTTTCCATACAATTAGGGAGTTTTTACCCCAAAATTCTTCCCCATTGACCAAAATCTTGGGGTTTGGTCCAAAGGGAGCGTTTTTATCCCGAAATTTGTCCCATTGATGTTGAATCTTGACTTTTCCACCCAACTGGGTGTTTTTATCCAAAAATCCATCCCCCTTGAGGCGCAGCGTTGTCTTTTCCACGCAACTGGGGCATTTTTATTCCAATCCATCCTCGTTTGATGTCGCGACATTGAACTTTTCTACCCAATTGGGGCGTTTTTATCCTAAAATTTGGGTCCCCTTGAAGTCAGTATTGGGTTTTCACCGAAGTTGACTTTTCCGTCCGAATTGGAGCGTTTTATCCAAATCATCCTGTTGAGATCCAACCTGCTTTTTTTATCCAACGTTGACTTTTTCACCCAATTGGGACGTTTTTATCCCAAAAACTCATCCCCATTGACCAAAGTCGTAGGTTTTGATCCGACGGGGGCGTTTTTATCCCAAAATTTGTCCCCGTTGAGGTCCAATATTGACTTTTTCAACCAACGTTGACTTTTCCATCCAATTGGATCGTTTTTATCCCAAAACTCATCCCTGTTGAGATCCAAGCTTGATTTTTCCATCCAGCGTTGACTTTTTCACCCAAATGGAGCGTTTTTATCCCAAATTTCATCCCCATTGACCAAAATCTTGGGGTTTGGTCCAACGGGGGCGTTTTTATCTCAAAATTTGTCCCATTGATGTTGAACATTGGCCTTTCCACCCAACACTGACTTTTCCGCCCAATTGGGGCATTTTTTATCACAAATCCATCCTCATTGATGCCCAACTTTGACTTTTCTACCCAATTGGAGCGTTTTTATCCCCAAATTCATCTTCATTGACCAAAGTCGTGTGTTTTGATCCAACGGGGGCGTTTTTATCCCAAAATTTGTCCCATTGATGTTGAACCTTGACTTTTCCACCCAACATTGGCTTTTCCACCCAACTGGGGCCTTTTTACCCCAAATTCATCCCCATTGAGGTCCAACATTGACTTTTCCATACAATTAGGGAGTTTTTACCCCAAAATTCTTCCCCATTGACCAAAATCTTTGGGTTTGGTCCAAAGCGAGCGTTTTATTGCCGAAATTTGTCGGCGGCATTGATGTTGAATGCTTGACTTTTCGGCACCCAACTGGGTGTTTTTTCGCAAAAATCCATCCCCTTGAGGCGCCAGCGTTGCTTTTCACGCAACGGGCATATTTTATTCGCAAATCCATCCTCGTTGATGTCCGACGTTGACTTTTTTCTACCATTGGGCCGTTTTTTCCTAAAATTTGTCCCCATTGAGGTCCAATATTGAGTTTTCCACCCAACGTTGACTTTTCCATCCAATTGGAGCGTTTTTATCCCAAAACTCATCCCTGTTGAGATCCAACCTTGACTTTTCCATCCAACGGTGACTTTTTTACCCAAATGGAGCGTTTTCATCTCAAAATTCATCCCCATTGACCAAAATCTTGGGGTTTGGTCCAACGGGGGCGTTTTTATCTCAAAATTTGTCCCATTGATGTTGAACATTGACCTTTCCACCCAACACTGACTTTTCCGCCCAATTGGGGCATTTTTATCACAAATCCATCCTCATTTATGCCCAACTTTGACTTTTCTACCCAATTGGAGCGTTTTTATCCCAAAATTCATCTTCATTGACCAAAGTCGTGGGTTTTGATCCAACGGGGGCGTTTTTATCCCAAAATTTGTCCCATTGATGTTGAACCTTGAGCTTTTCCACCCAACATTGCCTTTTCCACCCAACTGGGCCTTTTACCACAATATTCATCCCCATTGAGGTCCAACATTGACTTTTCCATACAATTAGGGAGTTTTTACCCCAAAATTCTTCCCCATTGACCAAAATCTTGGGGTTTGGTCCAAAGGGAGCGTTTTTATCCCGAAATTTGTCCCATTGATGTTGAATCTTGACTTTTCCACCCAACTGGGTGTTTTTATCCAAAAATCCATCCCCCTTGAGGCCCAGCGTTGGCTTTTCCACCCAACTGGGCATTTTTATTCCAAATCCATCCTCGTTGATGTCCGACGTTGACTTTTCTACCCAATTGGGGCGTTTTTATCCTAAAATTTGTCCCAATGGAAGTCCAATATTGGCTTTTCCACCCAACGTTGACTTTTCCGTCCAATTGGAGCGTTTTTATCCCAAAATTCATTCCCCATTGACCAAAATCTTGGGGTTTTGGTCCAACGGGGGCGTTTTTATCTCAAAATTTCTCCCATTGATGTTGAACATTGACCTTTCCACCCAACACTGACTTTTCACCCAATTGGGGCATTTTTAATCCCAAATCCATCCTCATTGATGCCCAACTTTGACTTTTCTACCCAACTGGAGCGTTTTTATCCCAAAATTCATCTCATTGACCAAAGTCGTGGGTTTTGATCCAACGGGGGCGTTTTTATCCCAAAATTTGTCCCATTGATGTTGAACCTTGACTTTTCCACCCAACATTGGCTTTTCCACCCAACTGGGCCTTTTTACCCCAAATTCATCCCCATTGAGGTCCAACATTGACTTTTCCATACAATTAGGGAGTTTTTACCCCAAAATTCTTCCCCATTGACCAAAATCTTGGGGTTTGGTCCAAAGGGAGCGTTTTTATCCCGAAATTTGTCCCATTGATGTTGAATCTTGACTTTTCCACCCAACTGGGTGTTTTTATCCAAAAATCCATCCCCCTTGAGGCCCAGCGTTGGCTTTTCCACCCAACTGGGCATTTTTATTCCAAATCCATCCTCGTTGATGTCCGACGTTGACTTTTCTACCCAATTGGGGCGTTTTTATGCTAAAATTTGTCCTTGTTGAAATGCAACATTGACTTTTCCACCCAACGTTGACTTTTCTGTCCAATTGGAGCGTTTTTATCCCAAAACTCATCCCTGTTGAGATCCAACCTTGACTTTTTTATCCAGCGTATACTTTTTCACCCAACTGGAGCGTTTTTATTCCAAAATTCATCCCCATGGACCAAAATCTTGGGGTTTGGTCCAACGGGGGCGTTTTTATCTCGAAATTTTTCCCATTGACATTGAACATTTACTTTTCCACCCAATATTGGCTTTTCCACCCAACTGGGCCTTTTTACCCAAAAGTCATCCTTGTTGATTTCCAACCTTGACTTTTCTACCCAATTGGAGCATTTTTACCCCAAAATTCTTCCCCATTGACCAAAGTCTTGGGGTTTGGTCCAACGGGGGCGTTTTTATCCCAAAATTGTTCCCCCTTGAAGTCCAATATTGAGTTTTCCACCCAATGTTGACTTTTCCGTCCAATTGGAGCATTTTTATCCCAAAAATTCTTCCCCATTGACCAGAATGTTCGGTTTTGGACCAACGAGGGCGTTTTTATCCCAAAATTTGACCCATTGACGTTGAACATTGACTTTTTCTCCCAACATTGACTTTTCCATCCATTTGGGGTGTTTTTATCCCAAAATTCATCCCCATTGACCAAAATGTTGGGGTTTGGTCCAACGGGGGCGTTTTTATCTCAAAATTTGTCCCCATTGAGGTCCAATATTGAGTTTTCCACCCAACGTTTACTTTTCCGTCCAATTGGAGCGTTTTTATCCCAAAACTCATCTCTGTTGAGTTCCAACCTTGACTTTTCCATCCAACGTTGACTTTTTCACCCAATTGGGGCGTTTTCGTCGCAAAATTCACACCCATTGACCAAAATCTTCGGGGTTAGGTGGGATGGGGACGTTTTTATCCCAAAATTTGTCCCCATTGAGGTCCAATATTGAGTTTTCCACCCAACGTTGACTTTTCCGTCCAATTGGAGCGTTTTTATCCCAAAACTCATCCCTGTTGAGTTCCAACCTTGACTTTTCTACCCAACGTTGACTTTTTCACCCAATTGGGACGTTTTCATCCCAAAAATTCATCCCCATTGACCAAAATGTTGGGGTTTGGCCCAACGAGGGCGTTTTTATCCCAAAATTTGTCCCCATTGAGGTCCAATATTGGCTTTTCCACCCCATGTTGAATTTTCCGTCCAATTGGAGCGGTTTTATCCCAAAACTCATCCCTGTTGAGTTCCAACCTTGACTTTTCCATCCAACGTTGACTTTTTCACCCAATTGGGGTGTTTTTATCCCAAGATTAACCCCATTGACCAAAATCTTAGGTTTTGGTGGTATGGGGGAGTTTTTATCCCAAAATTT
>JAVTVJ010005940.1:0-32481 GCA_034509425.1 Eopsaltria australis
TCCCCTCACCCCGTGTCCATCCCCTCACCCCATGTCCATCCCCTCACCCCATGTCCATCCCCTCACCCCGTGTCTGTCCCCTCACCCCGTGTCTGTCCCCTCTCTGTCCCCTCCCAGACTCGTCCCCCAGCAGCAGCAGCACCCCCGTGTCCGGCTGCAGCTCCCCCAATGACAGCCTGCCCGCCGAGCACGGAGCGCTGCCCACGGCCCCGGGCGTGGCCCACGAGGTGACACTGGGGGGGCTTTGGGGGGCTCGGTGTCCCCTCTGGGCTCGGGGGGAGGGACAGGAGCCCAGCCCTGAACCCCCTGCCCAGAGCTGCCCTTTCCTGCTGGGGATGCCCTGGGATTCTCTGGGATGCCCTGGGATGCCCCGGGATACCCTGGGATGCTCTGGGATGCATTGGGATACTCTGGAATGCCCCAGGATGCCCTGGGATGCCCTGAGATGCTTTGGGATTCTCTGCCCCGGGATGCTCTGGAATGCCCTGGGATGCCCCGGGATACCCTGGGATACTCTGGAATGCCCTGAGATGCTCTGGGATTCTCTGCCCCGGGATTCTCTTCCCAGCCCAGCACTCCTCCAACACCCCCCCCCCTCCTTCAGGCTGCATTTCCCCTCTCCCGGCGCTGTCCTGTCCCCAGGGGTGTCCCCAGGGGTGTCCCCAGGGCTGTCCCCAGGGGTGTCCCCAGGGCTGTCCCCAGGGCTGTCCCCGCTGTCCCTTGCCCAGGGAGCGGGGCACTGACGGCTCCTGTCGGCTGCAGACGCCCCTGGCGCAGCGGCTGATGATGCAGGAGAGCTCCCTGGCCCAGTTTGCCCTGCAGAGCGCGGCCTCCCTGCCGGCCATCACCCTGGGGCTGCCGGCCACCACCAGCGCCAGGGTAGGTGGCCAAATTGTCCCCCCCAGCACCGCCCAGAGGAGCCAAGTGGGGCTTTCCTTTGGGGTTGGATTCCCGGTGCTGCCCGTGGGGACAATCCCGTGCCCTCCCAGCGTCCCTGACCCCGTCCCTGTCCCCGCAGGGCGAGGCCGAGCGCCGGGCCCTGCCCAGCCTGGCTCACCGCGTGCCGGTGCTCAACGGGCCGGTGCTCCCGGGCACGCACTCGCCCGTCTTCATCCCGGCCGGCCTGGAGCAGCACGAGCCCGGCAGCCCCCTGTCCCCGCGGCTGCAGCCCGTCATCATCCTCGAGCCCTCGGTCACCCACGCTCCGCTGGTGGCCGGTGAGTGTCCGGCTCGGGGACGTGGGGACAGCAGCGGCGCGCTGGGTGTCACCTCCGCCGCCCCTCACCTGCTGTCCCTTCCAGTGCCAGGCCTGGGGACGGTCCCCTTCTCGTTCGCCCCGTCGCTGATCCCCGCGGAGCGCCTGTCGCTGCCCGGCCACCACAAACCGCTGGGCAGGACCCGCTCGGAGCCGCTGCCGCAGAGCCCCAAGGCCATCCAGCAGCACCTGGTGTTCCAGCAGCACCACGCGCACTTCCTCGAGAGGCTCAAGCAGCAGACGCACCTGGGCAAGGTGAGAAGCCCCGCCCGGGCATTGGGGGTGGCACTGCGGGGTGTGAGGTGGCGTTGTCACCGCCCCCACAGCGACTGCCGGGTGTCCCCGGGGAGGTGGCGCCTCACACAGGGCACAGCTCAGCTTCCCGGCTCCCTCCTGCTCCTGTCGCTCCCCTCCTGGCCTGGCTTGTCCCCTGCCACCTCTCCCCCGGTCATTTGTCCCCTTGGCCGCAGCGCATGACCAAGTCCAGCGAGAAGCCCCGGCTGCGGCAGATCCCGTCCTCGGAGGACATGGAGGCCGAGGGGACGCTCCCGGAGGCGGCGGCCGAGGGTGGGGACACCGCCAGGACCCGGGCGGAGCCGCCCCGGCCCGGGAGCAGCGGGAAGGAGCCCGAGAGGACGCAGAAGATGGGGCAGCCCCAGGAGGAGCTGGTCCTGCAGCAGGTACGGGAGGGATGGGGAGGGGTGGGGACACGGGGACAGCGGCTGTGGCTGCCCGGGGACAGGGGCAGAGCTGCGGCCATCCCTGGTGTCAGCACAGTTGGCCACTGTCCCCAAATTACTGGGTATTGTCCTTAAATTGCCGGGTTTTGTCGTGGCGGTGTTTTGTCCCCAGATTGCCGGGTTTTGTCCCCAAATTGCCGGGTTTTGTCCCCAAATTACCGGGTTTTGTCGTGGCGGTGTTTTGTCCCCAGATTGCCGGGTTTTGTCCCCAAATTACCGGGTTTTGTTGTGGCGGTGTTTTGTCCCCAAATTGCCGGGTTTTGTCCCCAAATTGCCGGCTCTGTGCCATCGCTGCTGTCACTGCGGGGCTGAGCCGGCAGGGAGCAGCAGATGCTGGGACAGTCTTGTCCTGTTTGTCCTGTCCTGTCCTGTCCCGGCCGCTGGATCCAGCTCTGTCCCCTGTCCCCTCACGGTGTCCTTGTCCCCAGGCCTTCCTGTGGGACTCCTTCCAGCGGGTGCAGCAGCAGCTCCTCAAGCGCCAGCCCTTGGCCGATCCCCCCGTGGTGCCCCCCGGCCACGCCGGACACCGGCCACTCTCCAGGGCTCAATCGTCCCCAGCCACGGCCACCGTGTCCCTCCCTGCCCAGGACACCAAGGCGCTGTCCCTGCCCGTGCAGGAGCAGCCGCCCAAGCCACACTTCACCACAGGTACGGCCGGGCTGTCACAGCTGGGCTGGGGACAGGAGGGGACGTGGGGGTGTCCCGGGGTGGGACACATCGATCCTGGGTGTTCCCGGATTTTTGGGAGAGCCAGGGGGGCCCTTTCTCCTTGTCTCAGGTGGTTTTTGCCCACCTGGTCCTGTGGCTGCGTCCCTGGGAATGCAGGGCAGGATGTGCTTCCAGCAGGTTTGGGATAGAGGCCCTGGGGTTTGGGGTAGGATCTCCCAGATTTGGGGCAGAATCTCACAAGGTTTGGGGCAGAATCTGCCATGGTTTGGGGCAGAATCTGCCATGGTTTGGGGCAGAATATCCCAAGGTTTGGGGCAGAATCTCCCAGATTTGGGGCAGAATCTGCCATGGTTTGGGGCAGAATATCCCAGAGTTGGGGCAGACTCTCTCATGGTTTGGGGCAGAATCTCACAAGGTTTGGGGCAGAATCTGCCATGGTTTGGGGCAGAATCTGCCATGGTTTGAGGGCAGAATCTCCCAAGGTTTGGGGCAGACTCTCCCAAGGTTTGGGGCAGAATCTCCCATGGTTTGGGGGAGGTTTCAGTCAATCTTTGGGGTCTCGGAGCCCCTGCGGAGGAGCTGAGGGCGCAGCTCTGCAGCTCTGGCGGTGCCTGGCAGGGCTGGTTTACGACTCGGTGATGCTGAAGCACCAATGCTCCTGCGGGGACAACAGCAACCACCCCGAGCACGCCGGGAGGATCCAGAGCATCTGGTCCCGCCTGCAGGAGCGGGGCCTGCGCAGCCGCTGCGAGGTGAGCCGGGCTGGGCTGGGCCGGGCCGGGCTGGGCTGGGCTGGGAGGGGCTGGGCCGGGAGGGGCTGGGCTGGGCTGGGCTGGGCTGGGAGGGGGCGGCTGGGCTGGGCTGGGCTGGGCGGGCTGGGCTGGGCTGGGCTGGGGGCTGGGCTGGGCTGGGCCGGGCCTGGGCTGGGCTGGGCTGGGCTGGGCTGGGCTGGGCTGAGGGGCCGGGCTGGGCTGGGCTGGGCTGGGCTGGGCTGGGCTGGGCTAGGCTGGGCTGGGCTGGGCTGGGCCGGGCTGGGCTGGGCTGGGCTGGGCTGGGAGGGGCTGGACGCGCCTGCATCCCTCCTGATCCCGCCTCTATCCATCCCGATCCCATCTCCATCCATCCCGATCCCACCTGATCCCTTCTGATCCCACCTCCATCCATCCCGATCTCTCCCAATCCCACCTGATCCCACCTCATCCCTTCTCATCCCACCTCCATCCCTCTTTTTCTACCTCCATCCCTCCCGATCCCATCTCATCCCTCCCGATCCCATCTCATCCCTCCCGATCCCATCTCATCCCTCCCGATCCCACCTCTCCTCACCCTTTGAGGGTTTATCCCCAATTTCTTGCTCGGAGCATCCTGCTCTGACGATCTCCGCCTGGAATTCGAGCTGTGCTGGAAGTTTGGGCACAGGGAGAGGCTGAGCCCACCAAGCCAGGGCGTTTTGCCAGCTCGGTGCCACTTCCAGCCTGGTCTGGCTGTGGGGAGCTGGTGCTGGCACCTCCATCCCCATCCCTGACTCTAATTTGGGGCTAATTTGGGGCTAATTTGGGGCTAATTTGCTCAAATCTCAATCCAGCCGATCCTGAGCCTTTTCAGCTGCCCCCACCATGGATGGGGACAGCAGGACGGGCCACCCTCACCCTCGGGGGAGCCCCCCGCGTGTCCCCATGGTGACAGCCGTGTCCCACAGTGCCTGCGGGGCCGCAAGGCCACCCTGGAGGAGCTGCAGTGCGTGCACAGCGAGCGCCACGTGCTCCTCTACGGCACCAACCCCCTCAACCGCCTCAAACTGGACAACGGGAAGCTGGCAGGTGGGTCCCCACCCTGCCCTGGTCACCTCCAGCCCTGGGGACAGCGCCCAGCAGCTCCTCTGGATGCTGGGTCCAGCCCGGTCCCTCCCCGGTGCTGTTTTCCCGGCCCTGAGGTCCCCGCTGTCCCCTCTCTCCGCAGGGATCCTGTCCCAGAGGACGTTCGTGATGCTGCCCTGCGGAGGGGTGGGGGTGAGTTCTCTGTCCCTGTTTTGGGAGGGGTGGGGTCACTGCTCTATCCTTGTTTTGGGTTTTGGGAGGGGTGGGGTCAGTGCTCCATCCTTGTTCTGGATTTTGGGAGGAGTGGGGGGGTCACTGCTCCATCCGTGTTCTGGGTTTTGGGAAGGGTTGGTCACTGCTCCATCCCTGTTCTGGATTTTGGGAGGGGTCAGTCACTGCTCCATCCCTGCTCTGGATTTTAGGAGGAGTGGGGTCACTGCTCCATCCCTGTTCTGGATTTTAGGAGGGGTGGGTTCACTGCTCCATCCCTGCTCTGGATTTTGGGAGGGATGGGGTCACTGCTCCATCGCTGTTCTGGATTTTGGGAGGAGTGATGGGGTCACTGCTCCATCCCTGTTTTGGGAGTGGTGGGGTCACTGCTCCATCCCTGCTCTGGATTTTGGGAGGGATGGGGTCACTGCTCCATCCCTGTTTTGGGTTTTGGGAAGGGTGGTGGGGTCACTGCTCCATCCCAGCTCCTCATTTTGGGCAGGTTTGTTCCTTTTTGGCCCCTTGGGGGTCTCGGGGCAGCTCCCGAAGCCTCTGGGCTGCCCAGGTGGGGGTTTTTGCTGGAGCTGTTGGACCAGAGCTGCTCCTGCTCCTTGGGAAGGTTTTAACCTCCCGTTCCGGAAGGGAATCCTCGATCCAGAGGTCCCTGAGCCGTCCCCATCAGGAGGGGCTGGCAGGACAAGGGGTCCCCACTGAGGGACACGGGGACAGCAGCTCTTCCCTTCTCTCCAGCATTTCCAAGGCCTCTCCATTCCCAGCTTTCCCTCCTGGTTTCTCTGCATTCATCACCTTCTTCTCTCTCTTCCTGTCCCTGTCCTGTCCCTGTCCCTGTCCCTGTCCCTGTCCCTGTCCCTCTCTCTCTCTTTCAGGAAGGGGCTCCCTCGGTGCCTTCCTGCTGCCTCTTCTGGTTCTGCTCCTCTCCTTGCCCGCCGTGCCGGGCTCCAGCTCCAGCTCTGCTTTCCCTGCTCTGCCTCCTTTCCCTGCTCTGCCCCCTCTGGAGCTGCTCCCTGCGGGCACGGGGAGCTCGGAGCTCACTCAGGGCCCCGAGCAGAAGAGACTTTTTGGGTTTCCCGGCTCCGACGCGGTGCTGCTCAAACCGAGGCGTTCGGTTAAACCCTAAAATGAGCTGAAGAAGGTAAAGGAAAGGGCTGGGCTGGGGCTGTGGGGTGGCCCCATGTCACCTTCAGCTGGCACAGGACCCCCGATGGGTGAGGCAGTGGCTCCCGAGGTGTCCCCTGGGGCTGTGTCCCCACCCTGAGCGATGTCCCCTCCTTGCAGGTGGACAGTGACACCATCTGGAACGAGCTGCACTCGTCCAACGCTGCCCGCTGGGCCGCTGGCAGTGTCACCGAGCTGGCCTTCAAGGTGGCCACCAGGGAGCTCAAGGTAGGGGGTGGCTTGGGGGGGGTGCCAGGGACTGTGTCACCCCCCTGGCTGGGGGTCCCAGGGCTGTGTCACCCCACACCTGGGAGTCCCAGGGCTGTGTCACCCCACACCTGGGGGTCCTAGGACGGTGTCACCCCACAGCTGGGGATGCCAGGGCTGTGTCACCCCACACCTGGGGGTCCCAGGACGGTGTCACCCCACAGCTGGGGGTGCCAGGGCTGTGTCACCCCACACCTGGAGGTCCCAGGATGGTGTCACCCCACAGCTGGGGGTGCCAGGGCTGTGTCACCCCACACCTGGAGGTCCCAGGGCTGTGTCACCCCATGGTCAGGGGTCCCAATTCTGTGTCTCCCCCCCATGGCTGGGGATGCCAGGGCTGTGTCACCTCACACCTGAGGGTCTCAGGATGGTGTCACCTCACACCTGGGGGTCCCAGGGCTGTGCCACCCCATGGCCAGGGGTCCCAGGGCTGTGTCACCTCACAGCTGGGGGTCCTAGGGCTGTGTCACCACATGGCTGGGAGGTCCCAGGGCTGTGTCACCCCACACCTGGGGGTCCCAGGATGGTGTCACCCCACAGCTGGGGTTTCCAGGGCTGTTTCCCCCATGGCTGAGTCCCAGGGCTTTGTCACTTCATGGCTAGAGGTCCCAAGGCTGTGTCACCCCCACGGCCGGGGGTCCCAGGACTGTGTCACCTGCAGTTGTGGGTTGCAGGACTGTGTCACCCCCCTGGCTGGGGATCCCAGGACAGTGTCACCCCACAGCTGGGGGTGCCAGGGCTGTGTCGCCCCCATGGCCGGGGGTCCCAGGGCTGTGTGACACTGGGGCCATGGGGTGTGTGTGACACTGGGGACACGGGGTGTGTGTGACACTGGGGACACGGGGTGTGTGTGACCCTGGGGGTGGCAGCTCTGACCCCTGACCTCTGCTCTGTCCCCAGAACGGCTTCGCCGTGGTGCGGCCGCCCGGACACCACGCGGATCCTTCCACGGCCATGTGAGACCCTCCCCGGGGCACCTGGGGATCCCCAAAAACCCAAAACCACCCCAAAATAACCCCCCCGGGGAGCCAGCCCTGTCCAGGCCCCGGGAGGAGGGAAGGGGGCTCGGGAAGGGCCCGGAGGTGACTCCCACTCCTCTTCCCAGGGGATTCTGCTTCTTTAACTCCGTGGCCATCGCTGCCAGGCAGCTGCAGCAGAAAGGGAAGCTCAGCAAGATCCTCATCGTGGACTGGGTGAGTGCTCCGTGTCCCCAGCATGTCCCTGTCCTCCCCAGGACGTCCCCTGTGTCCCCAGCACGTTCCTGTCCTCCCCAGGACGTCCCCTGTGTCCCCAGAATGTCCCTGCCCTCCCCAGGACGTCCCCTGTGTCCCCAGCACGTCCCTGCCCTCCCCAGGACATCCCCTGTGCCCCCAGCATGTCCCTGTCCTCTCCAGGACATCCTCTGTGTCCCCAGCATGTCCCTGCCCTCCCCAGGACATCCCCTGTGTCCCCAGCATGTCCCTGTCCTCTCCAGGACATCCCCTGTGTCCCCAGCACGTCCCTGCCCTCCCCAGGATGTCCCCAGGAGTGTTTTCTGTTCCAGCTCCTTGCAGGAATGTGGCTGGAACCCCCCGACACTTTCGGGATGGAGGAGCAGGAGCAGATCCTGGGCTGGGGACACGGGGGCCATTTTTGGGCCATTTTTGGGCCGTTTTTGGGCCATTTTTGGGCCATTTTTGGGTCATTTTTGGGCCATTTTTAGGTCATTTTTGGGCCATTTTTGGGCCGGTTTGGGGTCATTTTTGGGTAATTTTTGGGTCATTTTTGGGTAATTTTTGATCATTTTTGTACCATTTTTGGATCATATTGGGGTCATTTTTGGCCATTTTTAGGTCGTTTTTGGGTCATTTTGGGGGGGATTTTGGATCATTTTGGGGCCATTTTTGGGCCATTTTTGAGCCATTTTTGAGCCATTTTTGGGCCATTTTCTGGCCATTTTCAGATCATTTTTGGGTCATTTTGGGTCGTTTTTTCGGCCGCCTGGTTTTGGCTCCGTGGGGCTCCGGGGCCGCCCCTCAGCTGCCCAAAATCCTTTTCCCAACTCCCCTCAGGACGTTCACCACGGCAACGGGACCCAGCAGATTTTCTACCGGGACCCCGAGGTTCTCTACATCTCCCTGCACCGCCACGACGACGGCAACTTCTTCCCGGGCAGCGGAGCCGCCGACGAGGTGACCCTGGGGACAAAGGGGACAGCAGGACACGAGGGGCGGTGCCCTGGTGGGGGCGGGGGGCGTTTGCCATCCCTGGCCCTGCCCAGCTCCGGATGCAGATCCCAGCACGGGGATGGGGATTGGTGGAAAGGGCTGGAAAATTCCGCTGGTCCTGGCCCTGCTGGGGCGCTGGGCAGGGGGGTCAGGACCCCCAGACACCTTCCCATGGCACTGGGACCCCCAAACCCCCTCCCATGGCACAGGGCAGGGGGCTGGGACCCCCAAACACCTTCCCATGGCACTGGGACCCCCAAACCCCCTCCTATGGCACAGGACGGGGGGCTGGGATCCCCAAACACCTTCCCATGGCACTGGGACCCCCAAACCCCCTCCCATGGTGCAGGACAGGGGGCTGGGACCCCCAAATCCCCTCCCATGGCACTGGGACCCCCAAACCCCCTCCCATGGCACGGAACAGGGGGCTGGGACCCCCAAACCACCTCCCATGGCACGGGGACCCCCAAATACCCACCCATGGCACAGAACAGGGGGCTGGGACCCCCAAACCCCCTCCCATGGCACAGGGCAGGGGGATGGGACCCCCAAACCCCCTCCCATGGCACAGGACGGGGGGCTGGGACCCCCACCTGCCTCCCCCAGGCCTGGGCAGTGCCGGATCCGAGCCCTTCCCGACGTCCCCGCGGGCACATCCCGGCCTCACCCCGTCCTTGTCCCTCACAGGTGGGCGCCGGCCCCGGCGAGGGCTTCAACGTCAACGTGGCCTGGGCTGGGGGGCTCGACCCCCCCATGGGGGACCCCGAGTACCTGGCGGCCTTCAGGTACTGTCCCCGTGTCCCTGCCTGTGTCCCGTGTGGGGCTGACCCCATTCTTCATCCCCCTTTTCCCCTCCATGTGGGGCTGACCCCATTCTTCACCCCATTTTCCCCCTCATGTTGAGCTGACCCCACTCCTGATCCCTCTTTTCCTCCCGTGAGGGGCTGACCCCACTCCTCACCCCCTTTTCCTTCTGCAGACCCCATTCCTCATCCCCTTTTCCTTCTGCTGACCTCACTCCTCACCCCCTTTTCCCCCCAGGTGGGGCTGACCCTGCTCCTCACCCCCTTTTTCCTCCTTCTGACCCCGTTCTTCATCTCTCTTTCCCCCCATGTGGGGTTGACCCCATTCCCCATCCCCCTTTTCCCCCTCATGTTGAGCTGACCCCACTCCTGATCCCCCTTCTCCTCCCGTGAGGGGCTGACCCCATTCCTCACCCCCTTTTCCTTCTGCTGACCCCATTCCTCACCCCCTTTTCCCCCCAGGTGGGGCTGACCCCGCTCCTCATTCCCTTTTTCCTCCTTCTGACCCCATTCCCCATCCCCTTTTTCTCCCAGGTGGGGCTGACCCACTCCTCACCCCCTTTTCCTTCTGCTGACCCATTCCCCATCCCCTTTTCTCCCATGTGGGGCTGACCCCACTCCTCACCCCTTTTTCCTCCTTCTGACCCCATTCCCATCCCCCTTTTCTCCCCATGTGGGGCTGACCCCGCTCCTCACCCCCTTTTTCCCCCTTTTTCCCCCAGGACCGTGTGATGCCCATTGCCCACGAGTTCTGCCCCGACGTGGTGCTGGTGTCGGCCGGGTTCGACGCGGCCGAGGGCCACCCACCCCCCCTGGGTGGCTACAAAGTCTCTGCCAAGTGTAAGGAGGTGGCTTGGGCTGGGATGTCCCCACTTGGGCTGGGATGTCCCCCCTTTGGGGTGGGATGTCCCCCTTTGGGGTGGGATGTCCCCCCTTTGGGGTGGGATGTCCCCCTTTGGGGTGGGATGTCCCCCCTTTGGGGTGGGATGTCCCCCTTTGGGGTGGGATGTCCCTCCTTGGGGCGGGATATCCCTACTTGTGGCGGGATGTCCCTACTTGCGGTGGGATGTCCCCACTTGGGGTGGCATGTCCCCCCTTGGAGCAGGATGTCCCCCCTTGGAGCAGGATGTCCCCCCTTGGGGCAGGATGTCCCCCTTTGGGGTGGGATGTCCCCACTTGGGGTGGGATGTCCCCCCTTGGGGCAGGATGTCCCCCTTTGGGGTGGCATGTCCCCCCTTTAGGGCAGGATGTCCCCCCTTAGGATGGGATGTCCCCCTTTGGGGTGGCATGTCCCCCCTTTAGGGCAGGATGTCCCCCCTTAGGATGGGATGTCCCCCTTTGGGGTGGGATGTCCCCCCTTGGGGCAGGGTGGCCACTCCCAGGGGAACCCCAGGAGATTTTGGGGTTGGATTTGGGCAGGGGGAGGTGACATTTCTGGGCGTGTCCCTCAGGTTTTGGCTACATGACCAAGCAGCTGATGAGCCTGGCGGGGGGGGCCGTGGTGCTGGCGCTCGAGGGGGGACACGACCTCACGGCCATTTGTGACGCGTCCGAGGCCTGCGTGTCCGCCCTGCTGGGCCACGAGGTGAGGGCCTGGGCACTGTCCCCTGTGACCCCCCTGTGTCCCTGGTGCCACCGTCCCAGCCTGGGCACAGCCCCCTGTGACCCCCCCTGTGTCCCCCAGTGCCACCGTCCCAGCCTGGGCACAGCCCCCTGTGACCCCCCTGTGTCCCTGGTGCCACCGTCCCAGCCTGGGCACAGCCCCCTGTGACCCCCCTGTGTCCCTGGTGCCACCACCCCAGCCTGGGCACTGTCCCGCTGTGGACCCCCTGTGTCCCTGTGCCAGCCGTCCCAGCCTGGGCACTGGTCCCGCTGTGACCCCCCTGTGTCTGGTGGCAGCCGTCCAGCGCTGGGCACAAGCCCCCTGTGACCCCCCTGTGTCCCCCAGTGCCACCAACCCAGCCTGGGCACAGCCCCCTGTGACCCCCCCTGTGTCCCTGGTGCCACCAACCCAGCCTGGGCACAGCCCCCTGTGACCCCCCTGTGTCCCTGGTGCCACCAACCCAGCCTGGGCACTGTCCCCCTGTGATCCCCCTGTGTCCCCCAGTGCCACTGTCCCAGCCTGGGCACAGCCCCTCTGTGACCTCCCAGTGTCCCCCAGTGCCACTGTTCCCCTTGACCCCCTGTGTCCCCAATGCCACTGCCCCCCATAACGCCCCCATGTCCCCAGTGCCACCATGCCCCATGATCCCCCTGTGACCCCCCCCCGTGTACCCAATGCCACCATCCCTCATGATCCCCCCGTGACCACCCCAGTGTCCCCCAGTGCCACCACCCTATGTCCCCCCCGTGTCACCAATGCCACAGCCCACTGTGACCTCCCCGTGTCCCCCTGTGTCTCCTGATGCCACCACCCCATGACCCCCGCATGTCCCCCAATGCCACCACCCCCCGTGTCCCCCCCGTGTCTCCAGTGCCACCACCCCCCATGACCCCCGCGTGTCCCCGCGTGTCCCCGCAGCCGGAGCCGCTCCCGGAGGAGAGCGTGAGGCAGAAGCCCAACGCCAACGCCGTGCGCTCGCTGGAGGCCGTGATCCAGGTCCAGAGTGAGTGTCCCGGGATTGGGGACTGGGGGGACATCAAAAGGGACCTTCAAGGGCATCAAAGATCCTGGGGAGGGGTCCCCATCCTCCTCTTCCTCCTTCTCATCCTCCTCCTCACAGGACGGGGGTGGTGCAGGTGTGCAGAAACGTGGGACACCCCTAACCTGGGACACCCCTGTCCTGGGACACCCCTAACCTGGGACACCCCTGTCCTGGGACACCCCTGTCCTGGGATATTCCTGTCCTGGGACACCCCTGACTTGGGACACCCCTAATCTGGGATATTCCTATCCTGGGACACCCCTAACCTGGGATATTCATGTCCTGGGACACTCCTAACCTGGGCTATCCCTGTCCTGGGACACCCCTAACTTGGGACACCCCTGTCCTGGGCCACCCCTGTCCTGGGCCACCCCTGTCCTGGGCCACCCCTGTCCGGGTGTCCCCCAGCCCCTGCTGTCCCCTCCCGCAGGTAAATACTGGGTGGCCGTGCAGCGCTTCGCCTCCAAGCTGGGCTGCTCCTTCCTCGAGGCTCAGCACCACGAGGCCGACGAGGTGGAGACGGTCACGGCCCTGGCGTCCCTCTCGGTGGCCGTGATGGTGGAGAACAGGTGACATTCCCGGGGGGTGGCAGCAGGGCAGGGCCGGGCCGTGTCCCCCCAGTCCTGGAGGACGATCTGGAGCTGGGCTGGGCTTAGCTGGGCTGGGCTCTTCCCGAATAAAAACCAGCCCAAATCCTCCTGCCTGGGGGGTGTGGGGTGATACCAGCTCCAGCCCGCAGTGTCCCCTCCTGTCCCCTCCCTGTTGTCACCGTCCCTGGGTCCCCGCAGGAGCGGGATTTGTCTTCTCACGGTGTCGCATTCCCGTTTGTCGCAGGGCACAGGAGGAGCCGATGGAGCAGGAGGAGCCCATGAACCAGTGACAGGCGGGGACGGTCCCCGGGCGTGGCCGGAGCCCCCCGGGCGTGGCCGGAGCCCCCCGGGCGTGGCCGGAGCCCCGCGGGGGTCCCGGTGCCCGTTTGTCCCCCTCGCTCCCGAGGCGCGGCCCTGGACTCCTGGAAGGGACATTCCCGGGATCACGGAGAGCCCCGAGCCCGGACCGTGCCCGCAGCCCCCTCCCAATTTCGGGACCCCTCGGGGGGAGGGGGGGGTGAAACCCCCCAGCCCTGCGGCACAAACCCCCCCCCCGATCCCGGACCCTCCTCAGCCGGGAAGGGCTGGACATTGGGATGGACACTCGGATCACCCTGGGGACGGCTCCCAGAGCCTGGGAGGAGCATCCCGGGGTTTTCTCGGCGGGGTCGGGATTTCTGTGCCCCCTCCGGAGGTTTCCTGGCTCCCCTCGCCCTGCTGGGGCGCAGGGACCGAGCGGCGGTGACGGGACCGGGGGCTTGTTGGGCATGGGAGGGTTCGGAGCGTCCCGAGGGAAATTCGGAGCAGCCCGAGGAGGGTTCCCAGCATCCTGAGGAAATTTGGAGCATCCCGAGGAAATTCGGAGCAGCCCGAGGGAAATTCGGAGCATCCCGAGGAAAGCTCAGAGCATCCCAAGGAAAGTTCCGAGCATCCCGAGGAGAGTTCAGAGCATCCAGAGGAGAGTTCGGAGCATCCCGAGGGAAGCTCGAAGCATCCCGAGGAAAGCTCGAAGCATCCCGAGGAAAGCTTGGAGCATGCCAAGGAAAGTTCGGAGCATCCCGGGGAAGGTTCTGAGCATCCCGAGAAGGGTTCAGAGCATCCCAAGGGAAGTTCGGAGCATCCCGAGGGAAGTTTGGAGCATCCCGAGGGAAGTTCGGAGCATCCCCGGCGAGGGAGGAGCGAGGCCGGAGCGCGGGCGGTGCCCGGGGGGCTCCTCCGGCGCTCGCTGCCGCTGCCCCGGGCTCTGATTTGCACTATGGACCCCGCCAGCGCTGATGTGACCCCGACTCCTCTTCCCGGAGGAATTCCGGCATCCATCCCCTCTTCCCGCGGTGTCCCGAGGCCCTGGGGGGGTGTCGGTCCCTGCAGTCCCAGCCCGGCCGTGTCCCTGTCACCCCCTGGGCCCCTCCCCGATCCCCGCTGGGCTCCGCTGCCTCCCCCAGCGGTGCCCAAAACCCCTCCTTGTCCCCGTCCTGGGGGTGACAGGGACAGACCGGAGCCTCCGAGCCGAGGGTTCCATCCCGATTCGCCTTTTCCCCATCTCCCGCAGCCCCAGGGAAGCGCCCCGAGAGCTTTTCCTGCATCCCGAGGGTTTTCCCGGGGTGTCCCGGGGTTGGGTTGGGCTCTGGGGACAGAGAGGGGACAGAGGGGACACGGCCCCGGCTGAGCTGGGGGGTGGGGACAGCTCCGGCTGAGGCGCCGCGAGGAGATTTTGTAAAAAAAAAAGCAAAACAAAACAAAAACAAAAACAAAGGAGAAATTTTTAAAAAGAAAAAAAAAAAGCCTTTGGAGGAATCAAAACTTTTTGGGGGTCCCAGGGTGGGGGTCCCTGGGGGGGATGGAGGGAGCCCTTGAGTTCAATCTGCTGGATTTTACCAGAATTCACCAAGCTCCGACTTTTTGGGGGCTTTTCCCCCCAAAAAAAGAGGTCAGAAAGCTCATGGGGATGATGATTTGCTCATTTTAAGGTGGGTTTTTTTTGCTCATTTTAGGGGTTTTTTTGCTGATTTAAAATGCAGGGATTTTTTTAAAAACAAAACAAAACAAAAGACGCACCAAAATACCTGAAAATACTTTTTTTAAAATATATTTCACCTTTCTTTAAAACCATTTCGGTTGGAAACCGGAGTCTCACTCCACAGACAGGTTTTTTGCCCTTTATTTTTCGAGCCAAATTTATCATTTTTTGAAAGAATATTTCAACTTCTGAAGGCGATTTCATTCCTCAGCTGCAAAACCCTTCCCGTGAGGCGCCGAACGAAGCCACCACAGCCCCGTTTTTAGCGGAATTCTGAATTTTTTAAGCACCTCCAGATTTTTTTTTTTTTTTTTTTTGAAGGCTGCACTCGACTCTCCCGGAGCAGGGAATCCACTCCCGCTGTAAAAATCGGGAATTGTGTGGAAAGAGCCACTCCGAGCCTTCCTGTGGCTCCTCTGAGGATTCTCTGCTGTGTCCCAAAAATCTGATCACAACCGAACTCCCTTCCCGTGGAATATTTGGGGGTTCTTCCCTCGCAGCCTCCCTGAGAGGGATTTTTTTTCCCCTTTTTCTGGCAAAACAGGCAAAAAAAATTGTGATTTTCTTTTGCCTGATCCCAATAAAAGCAGCCCAGCCGAGGGAGGCGCAAGGGCTGCAACATTTCCGTAGGAAACTCCAGGATTTAACCCTGGAAAATTCCCCCTGGGCTTTATTTGGGGTCGTTTTGGGCACCCCGACACCTCCATCATCCCCTCCCCGCCACCCCAAAAGAGCCCAAACCCCCTCAGAGTTCCTGGGACGGCCCCAAAATCCCCCATCCCCACTGGGGCCAGCCTGGATTTCCCATAAATTCCAAGGAATTGGGTGGTTCCACCAAGTTTTTTTCTGGGGGAGCCTCGGGGGGGAACAGCAGCCCCCAAATCCCCCCGAATCCTCGCCGAACTCATCCATGGGAACGCAATCCATGGGAATGTCCCTTCGGAGCGGGATAAAAGCGCACGGAGAGACCCCCGAGGTCCTTGGAGCGCTGGGGGGGCTCCAGCCTTTCTCTCATCCCGCAGGAATTTTCCTGCCCGGTCCCGATCCCGGCTCGAGGCAGCTCCAGGAGGCTCCGGGATGGATTCGGATTCCCGGCAGTCCCGGAGGAGAAATCTGGGATCGTTCCTTACCTGCGAGCCCACAATAAATTACAGCCCCGAGTTCCAGCTCCTCCCAACCCAAACCAGCTCCTGCTGCGGCTCCCTCGGGCTCTTTCCCAAAGTTTTTGGGGTCCCCGGCGCTTTCGGGGGGGTTGGGGTCGTTCCCTCCTCTCTCCGGGGTTTTTCGGGTGCTGGAGCTGCTTCCATGGAGGCGGAGACCTGGGGGGAGACAGCGGGGTCAGGTTGGGTTCGGCTCAGGCTTCCCAAAATCCTGCAGATCTGGGATTCCTGAAAATTCCTGCGAATTCCAGCAGAACCCTGGGAGCCAGCGGGGGAAGAGCCGCTGCCTCCGGAGCTTCGCATTCCCGGATTTCCCAATGGAAACATCCCCACACCTGAGCCCGGGAATTAAAAAACCCAAAATCCCGGCTTTTCCCCCAGATCTGAACTCCGGGAAGCTCTCCCGGAGCTGGGGGATGCTGGAGCAGGAGCCGGGCTGGAGGATGGAGCTCCTGGGAGAGCTCGGGAGCGGCTCCGGGGGCACGCGGGGATCGATCCCTGCGGGAATCCCGGAGCTCCCGGTGCCCCCAGGGATTATTCCGGGTTTATTCCATCCCCTCCCGCTTTGTCTCGGGCTCTTTCCTCCCCGCAGCCACCGAGAACCCAGAGGGATAAATCAAATTCCTCCAGGAATTCACCCCGGGAAGCGCTGAGATAACGCCGAGGGGGATGGGGACAGAGGGGAAAATCCCTCAAAGGCCCCAAAATGTGTCCCACGGCCGAACCCTTGGGATGGATGCTGGGCACATCCCGGGCAGCCAAAATTCGGGAGTCAGGGCCGGGCGGGATCATCCCAGGGAAAAATGGATCAGCTCCCTTCACTCCCGGAGCCCGGAGGGGTCCGATCCCCCCCCAAAAAAAGCGCTCCCGGCGGGATTTTGGTGGCTGTGGGAGGTTTGGACAAGGTTTAACACCCAAAAAACCTTCACGGGGGAGGATTTCAGGGTTTCCCGAGGGCTCCGGTTGCCTCCGGAGATTTGGACAAGGTTTAACCCCAAAATTTCAGGGTTGCCTGAGAGCTGCGGGAGCATCGGGAGATTTGGATAAGGTTTAACACCAAAAAACCTTCACGGGAGGGATTTCAGGGCTGCCCGAGGGCTCCGGGAGCCTCCGGAGATTTGGACAAGGTTTAACCCCAAAAAAACCCTCAAAGGGGAATTTCAGGGCTGCCCCAGGGCTGTGGGAGCCTCGGGAGGGTTGGATAAGGTTTAACACCAAAAAAACCCTCAAGGGGGAATTTCAGGGCTGCCCCAGGGCTGTGGGAGCCTCGGGAGATTTGGATAAGGTTTAACACCCAAAAATGCTCACGGGGTGGATTTCAGGGCTGCCCCAGGGCTCCGGGAGCCTCGGGAGGTTTGGACAAGGTTTAACACCAAAAAAACCCCTCACGGGGTGGATTTCAGCCTCCGGAGCAGCCCGGCCCCGCAGGATTTGGGATGGAGAAGCCCTCGGAGCTCCCCGAGCCCGTCCTGCCCCTCTCTCCGCCCCAGGAACGGGAATTGATGCCGGGCACGGCGCTCCCGCAGCCGCCGGTGCCTTCCCTGACAGCCGCGATGAAAAACGGGCTCGTTCCGGAGGCATCCCCGGGGCCGAGGCGGCTCCTGCGAGCTCCGGCTCCTTGCAGGGGCCATAAACCCGGAGATATTTCCACGTTCCCCCGGGTGGGATCCGTGGTTTTATGTCTGGATTAATTTGAACTAATCCCGAGCAGCGCGGGGACCCCGCCGTGGAGAGCAGCTCGCTCTCCCTGGGTGGGGTTTTTTTTTTTTCCCCTTTTAAATGAAAACGTGGAGGTTTTTGGCTGGAAAATGAAGCCGATTTGATAATTCCCTGCGAGCATCCCCGGATTTTGGGGGTTATTCCACATCCCTCTCCAGGGAGGCTCCTCCTGCCCCTCCAGCATCTCCCCGTGCATCCCGAATGGAAACAGCAGCTCCGGGAGGAGCAGATTTTGGGGGAACACTCCAAACCTGTGCCAGGAGAAAACCCCAGGAGAACCGGGTCACCCTGGAACAGATTTCCCGGGATTTGGGCTGCTCCTCACCTCTCCTGGAGCCCCAAACTGGGGGTCCTGGACCACCCTGGCCAGTTTAACCAGGGGCTGGATCCATTTTTAAGGGGCTGGATCTACTTTTTAGGGACTGATCCAGGACAGGAAGGGATCTGGGAGATGTTAAAGCAGCTCGAAAAGGATTTCCTGAGCAGGGAAATAAAAGGGAATAAGGAAATCGGGAATGGGGAATAGGGAATGGGGAAGGGGGAATGGGGAATGGGGAATGGGGAATGGGGGATGGGGAAGGGGGAATAAGGAATGGGGAAGGGGGAATGGGGAATAGGGAATGAGTTATAGGGAATGAGGAACAGGGAATGGGGAATGGGGAAAAGGGAATAGGGAAAAGAGGGGAAAGAGGAAAAAGTGGGAAAAGAGGGAAAAGAGGGAAAAGAGGGAAAAGAGGGAAAAGAGGGGAAAGAGGGAAAAGAGGGGAAAGAGGGGAAAGAGGGGAAAGAGAATAGGGAATGAGGGAAAGGGAACAGGGAAAAGGGAACAGGGAATAGGAAATGGGGAATGGGGAAAAGGGAACAGGGAATGGGGAATTGGGAAGAGGGAACAGGGATGGGAGCTGTTCCCGAGCTCCCCCAGCGCCCCGCAGCAGCGGGAGCGCTGTTTATAAATAAAAGCAAACGGAGCAGCCGCCAGACAAAGCCGATCGCAGGCGAGAGCAACAGCCCCCAAAGGGAAGATTTATCCAAGGTCTTTCAGGAGAGACAATTAAGGGAGAGAGGCGATAAATCCAGGCCGACAAATGAAGGGCGAGGAACATCAACCCCCAGCCCCTCTCTCCCCCCGCGGCAGTTCCAGCTCGCAGCTTCATTTTCTCCTCCGGCAGGGAAAGAAACCATTTTAATGCGCTCAAGACTCTGAGAGCAAAGCCGAGCTTGGGGGGACTTCAAACGTGATTTCTGTTGCCTCGGGGCTCCATCGCTCTTTCCCCGGCTGATGTCTCCCGGTTAACAAGGGCACATCCACATCCAGCAATTCCAGCCCCGCTTTGATATTTAATAGGCTGAGTTCCACTATCCTACAGGGGCTGCTTTCCATTAGGAAATCCCGGCCCCGCTGCGAGCGCCGGGTTCGTTCCTTTTCCCTTCCCGGGAGTTTTCCCAGCTCGGCCCTGCTTTCCCCGAGGCTCTTCCCTGGTTTTGGGGTTTTTTTTTTCCGGGAGAATTCCCCTCCCTTTCCTTCCCTGCCCAGCTGGGATCGCTCAGCGGGCCCCAAAACGCTGCAGGTCGGCCCGGGGAGGGAGATTCCCTTCCCAGCTGGAGGATGGAGCCGCTCGGGATCGATTTTATCGGGAATGAGGATCCCGCTGCTCTCCCGGGAGCTCTCCAAAGTGACTGGAGGGGTTTTAATCCCTCTGTTTATCACCGGAGAGCAGCTCCTGCCAAGAACTCGGCTTAAATAAACAGCTCCGGCAGGCGCTGCCGGCCCCGGGTTCCGCACACGGAGGGAGCAAAAATGGGTCTGGGGGTGCTGGGGAGGGGGCTCGGCCTCCCCCATCTCCCCAGGGTAAAGGGGTTTTAGTCAGGCTTTGCAAAACTCGGGATGGAGCCTCGCCAAGCTGCATCTCTGCCTTTTGGGAGCACCCCCAAAACCGGAGAATCCAGCGCCAAACGGACAAACCCCAAAAGGGGGTGCCCAGAAATGGGTGAGGGGTCCAGGGGGGCGCAGGGGGCTCATTTTGGGATCCAAATGCGGATTTTGGGCATCCCAAAGTCCCAAGGGGCCGCCCGCTCCTCCTCTGGCCGGTCCCGAGGGGAGGTGACCCCGGGTGTCACCAAACGAGGGGCAGCTCCCGGCAAGGAGAGGATTTAACGTCTGGAACAACAGGGTCTGCCCCCAAAAACTGATATTTACACAAGAATTTAGCGAAGTGTCAGATTTCCTGCTCGTTAGGAGGGATCTGGCTGGGAAAGGGAATTTCCAGTGGCCCATCCTTAAAGGAAATCTCCCCTAAGGAGATGCTCAGCACCCTGAGCCAGCGCTGGCGCCTCCACGGCCTCGAATTTGGGGCTGTTCGGTGTCCGAGGAGAGCCAGGAGGAGCCCTGGTCCTGCCCGGGGACAGCGGAGCCTCTCGGGAGCTTCCCGGCTCAGGAATGTCCTCTGGAACTTTCTGTCCCTGCTCTGCGGGAAGCTCCAGCGCCTCGGTCCTCCCCATTCCCGATTCCTCCCAGCCCTAAAACGCTGAAAATTGGATTATTCCGCTCTCAGCTTCCCGAGGGACGCTCAGGTGGCGGCTGGATGGAGCTGAGTCCATCAGAATTCCGCACGCAGCGCAGGATTCCCGCGGACCCGACGGGATCACGGATCCCATCCTGCCTGCAGAGCCTGGGAGAGGAACAGGGGGAAGCCGGGCAGGCGGGAGGACACGAGGCCACCTCAGGGCAGCGCGGGTTTGACACCTCGGCAGCGCCAGGACAACGTTTGGGAATAAATCAGATCTTTAAAACCCCCTTTTAAACCTTTCCTGAGTGGGATCAGTCCCTCCGGGGCAGCTCGGGAAGCGCCACCTCCTCCCGCTCCGGGGTCCGCTGGGACAAATCCCTCATCCCTGGAGCGCCAGGACGGGCAGCTGGGAGCCGGGACACGCCCGGGTGACACGGAGGCGACACGGCGGCGACACGGGCGGCGACACGGCCACACATACCCGGCTCAGTGAGACGCCGACATGGACCAGGCGCCCTCCATCCTCCACACGGAGAAGGCGTAGCTCAGCCTCTCGTGGGCCAGGAAGTTGCAGCTGGTGGCGACCTTGTGGTCCAGCTCGTCGCTCTGCAGCACCTGGCACAGGAAATCGATGTAGCGAGCGGCCAGCTTGAGCGTCTGGATCTTGCTGAGCTTGTCCGAGGGCAGCGTGGGGATGATTTTGCGCAGCTCGGCGAAGGCGTCGTTGAGGGACTGGGTGCGCTGGCGCTCCCGCACGTTGGCGATGACGCGCTGGGCGTGGGCGTCCTCGGGGGGCTGCGGGGCCGGGCTGCGCCGGCTGCGCTTGCCCTGCGGCGAGGGGGCTCCTCCGGGGCCCTGCCCGCGCTTGCGGCCGCTTTTCCTGGGCAGCCGCTCGGCTTCGTCCTCGCTGGTGGCCGCGCTGCCCTCGGGAGACTCCGGGGAAAGGTTTTCCTCCTTCATCTCCTCGGTTCCCTGCGCTGCGGAGGAGCCGCCGGTGGCTCCCGAGGCGCGGCCCGGAGCATTCGCCCTCGGGGCTCGCCGGGAGCCCCCCAAGCCCCGCAGAGGAGCCCTCCAAGGAGCTCTTTTGGCTTTTCCTTTGGGCCAGGAGAGGAGGGCGCTGGGATGACTTCGGGAACGGCTCCTGCTGATAGGGCGAGCGGGGCGGGGGCGGACCAGGCGCAGGCCAATGCAGGGGAACGCCGCCGGCTCTGGAGCTTATGGGTTCCAGATTTCCTCTCTCGCTCCCTCCCCACCGCCACCCCGAGCCCTCCGGCACAGATGCTCCGGCTGCCGCCCGCATGTCAGGGGACGTTCCCGGTGCCAAGGGAGCCCCAGCCATGGAGCTCAGCGCGTGTTTTTAGGGGGTTCTGGGTCTTTTTTAGAATTATTTTTCAACCGTGTTGTGCCCGTGTTTGGGGAGGAGGAGGAGGCTTTCACCTGTGAGGGAGCCAGGTGGGGATGTGGAGCCATGGGGGCTGCAAGGAGCAGGTCAGGAACTCCCAAAATCCAAAGGAAGAAGGAACCAAAGGGAGATCGGCATCCGTAGGGCTCTTGAGGAAAGGCTTTGGTCAAAATGAGCTTGTGTCCATTTGTCCATCTGCCAGGCCATCCATCCCTCCATCCATCCATCCATCCATCCATCTGTCCATCCTTCTGTCCATCTGTCCATCCGTCTGTCCATCTGTCCATCCGTCTGTCCATCTGTCCATCTGTCCATCTGTTCATCCATCCATCCATCCATCCATCCACCCACCCAAACATTTTTCCATCCATCCCTCATCCATCCATTCCCTCATCCATCCTTCCATCCCTCCCCTGCCTCCATTCCCGGCATCCCACAACACCCTCCTCATCCTCATCCGTCACCTAATTCCTGTCAAGTAAATCCAGCAGCTCCTGGGTGGAAGAGGAAGGGGGAAAGGAAGGGGAATGGGGATGGGAATGGGGATGGGGATGGGGATGGGGATGGGAATGGGGATGGGGATGGGGATGGGGATGGGGATGGGGATGGGAATGGGGATGGAGATGGGAATGGGAATGGGAATGGGAATGGGAATGGGGATGGGAATGGGAATGGAAGAGGAAGGGGAACAGAAAGAAGGAAAAGGGGAAGAGGAAGGGGAAGGGGAAGGGGAAGGGGAAGGGGAAGGGGAAGGGGAAGGGGAAGGGGAAGGGGAAGGGGAAGGGGAAGGGCAGGACCTCTCCGCTCTCCGGGGCTGAGAATCCCCCAGGAGGACGGGATTGGGGCCGGATTTGGGGCCCTCCTCTCCAGCAGCGCTGCCGAGGGCTGGGGAGCCGCCACCAGCTCCAGCTGAGGCTCGGGCTGCGCCTGGCCTTTATTCCTTAATTAATTCTTTTTTTTTTTTATATTATTGTTTTCCTTCCTAAAAGAAAATAAAATTGAATTGAATTTCGCTGGGAGAGCGATTCCGGCCGGGAGAGGGGGGGGAGGTTTGGGATCGGGGCTGGGATCCCGGAGCAAAGGGAGGAAGAACACAATGAGCTTTGAAGTGCAGGAAGGAGCAGCCCCACACCCCAAGGGGCTTTTGTCCCCACATTTGGAGGGTTTGTGGCTTTTCCCCCTCAAACGTTTCAATCCGTTCTTTCACTGAGTGGTTTTTTTTTCTTTTCCCGAGGATGTTCATCCAAACTTCTCATGGAAAGGTCACGAGGCACCACGGTGGTTTCAAGAACTCCTCCAGCTCGCTGGGGTTTTGTTGTTTTGTTTTTTTTTTTTTCTGGTGCCGCTTTTGACACATCGGGGAAAATTTCAGGCCTTAAAGGAAAAAAATGAAAACCAACTCAGCCAAGCCCGGCTCGCTTGACTCAGGGAGAAGTCACCGGATGGGAGATTTGAAATCCCAATTCCCACCGATTTCTGGGCCCTCTGGACGCGTCCCCTCCTGGTTTCCCATCACATCCATCACCCCCCTGGAGGATTTTGAGGGGAATCTCCTCCCTGGGGACAAGGAACAGCCTCGAGTGGTGCCACCAAAGGTTTAGGTCGGATATCGGGAAAATTCCTCCTGGGAAGGGCTGTCCATCCCCGGGGGGATTTAAAAGTGAAGGTGGCACCTTGGGGACACGGTCAGGGGTGGCCTTGGCAGTGCCACGGCAGCGTTCGGTGCCCTCAGAGTTTTGTTTTGCTTTGTTTTGGTTGGTTTTTTGCTTTTTGGGTCGGTTTTTTTTTTCCCCCAAGCTCCTTTTCTTTGTTCCAGACGACAAAAATAATCCCCGCTTCATCCCGCGTGAAGGATAAAAAAAAAACCGGGAAAAAAAAATTGAGGATAACGCTGATAAATGCGGAACATGAAAGGGAGCCGGGAAGAGCCGCCGGCCCTGGAAAAGCCTTGGGACCCGCAGGTTTTTCCAGTTACGGCGGCCTCGAGTGGAAACAGCTGCGGGGCGGCCAAAAAACGCGGAGCATCCGCGCCGCGTGCGGTTGCCGCGGCAACCGCGGGGAATTCGGGGCGCGGGGATCGGGCTGGGAACGGGAACCCGCGGAGGGCTTTGATGCCGGGTTGATGGATGGCCCCGCGATCCTTTTTCCCCGGCCCGGTGACCTCACGCTCCCGGAACGCGCCGGGATCTGTCAGAACGCGGAGCTGGTGAAACGCGGCCGCTCCGCGCTGCCCCGCCGGGGTCAGGGCGTGCTGGGGGTTACTGGGAGGACTGGGAGCGATCCCGGTGCTCTCCCCGCGGGATGGGGTGGGGATGAGCCCCGGGATGAGGCGAGGGAGGGACCCCGCGGGTCCATCCTGTTCCACTTAATTCCCACACG
Organism: Eopsaltria australis; assembly: GCA_034509425.1. Taxonomy (NCBI): domain Eukaryota; kingdom Metazoa; phylum Chordata; class Aves; order Passeriformes; family Petroicidae; genus Eopsaltria; species Eopsaltria australis. The sequence goes on from JAVTVJ010005940.1 coordinate 23,564, forward strand.
TGAAAGTTTCTTCCCCCCCTTTTTTTCTGCCCCATCTGGACATCAAAGCAGCCAAGCGCAGCCATCGGGGTCCCGCTGCCAGGAGCTGTCCCGAGTTCTTCCAGCACGGAGCTGGGAATGTTGGGGATGGCGGGATCGGCTCCGGTTCGGTCCTTCTGAGCCCTTCCAGGCCCATCCATGCCCTTCCCGATCCTTTCAAGCCCTTCCTGGCTCCTCCGAGCCTTTCCCGACCCCTCCGAGCCTTTCCCGACCCTTCCGTGCCCTTCCCGATCCCTTCGAGCCCTTCCGGATCCCTTCAAGCCCTTCCCAACTCCTCCGAGCCTTTCCCGACCCCTCCAAGCCCTTCCCGGCCTCTCCGTGCCCTTCCCAACTCCTCCAAGCCCTTCCCGATCCCTTCGAGCCCTTCCTGGCCCCTCCGAACCCTTCCCGGTCCCTCCGAGCCCTTCCCAACCCTTCCGAGCCCTTCCCGGTCCCTCATGCCCTTTGTCCCCCCACTCCTTCCTGCAGAGATCCTGAAATCCCAGCAAAAATCCCAGCAAAAATCCCAACAAAAATCCCAACAAAAATTCCAACAAAAATCCCAACAAAAATCCCAACAAAAATCCCAACAAAAATCCCAACAAAAATCCCAGCAAAAATCCCAACAAAAATCCCAACAAAAATCCCAACAAAAATCCCAACAAAGCCAGAAAGTTGGAAATATTTTTTCCCCTCTCCCCCCTGGTTTTTCGCTTTAAAAGGAATTGGATTTGGGAAAATCCGTGGGGTTTGTGAGCACGGAGCTGGAGCAGATCCAGCCGGACAAATCCATCTCCAAAAAATCCATCCCGACCTCTGCCTGCCCCACGCTGAGCCACGGGATCCTCCGGCTCAGGAATTTGTGGGAATCAGCACCCGCTCAAGAATTTGTGGGCAAGAGGAGTCAGGAGTGCCCGTAGCAACCAGACAAACATTCATGGGGGGTTCTGCTCTGTCTGGGAAGGAAAAACCCTCTGGAAAAATCCGGGAATGGAGGTGTTGGGAGGGCAGGGACTGAATTTGGTCCAGGGGGTCCCTTCCCAGAGCATTTTCCCCATGGAGCAGACCCTGGATGTTGCTCCCACACCACCTCGACCCTCGTGCTCCTGTTCACAGCTGGGAATTTGGGGTTGGGAACAGGAAAGGAGTGAAAATTGGAATGAAATTTGGGTTTTTGTCATCCTGGGGGCGACCAGAGCTGGGGACACTCTGGAAAACCCGAATTAAATCCCAGATTTCCTTGGGATGTTACCCGAGTGCAGCAGGGGCTGTGAGAGGGATGGGGCTGCGGAGAGGAGGGAGGGATGGAGGGATGGATGGATGGATGGATGGACGGATGGAGGGATGAGGGATGGATGGATGGATGGATGGATGGATGGAGGGATGGATGGATGGAGGGATGGATGGAGGGATGAGGGATGGATGGAGGGGAGGCATTGGATGGATGGCAGGGGATGGATGGATGGAAGGCAAGGCATGGCATGGAAGGGATGGAGAATGGGATGAGTAAAGAGGAGGGATGAGATGTATGGATGGAGGGATGGATGGATGGATGGAGGGATGGATGAGGGAGAAATGTATGGAAGATGGATGGAGGGATGGATGGATGGGGGATGGAATGGATTGGAGGATGGATGGATGGATGGAGGGATGGCATGCGAGGGTATGGATGTTATGGATGGAGGGATGGATGGATGGATGGATGGAATGGATGGATGGATGGATGGATGGATGGATGGATGCAGGGATGCAGGGATGGATGGATGCATGGATGGATGGATGGATGGATGGATGGATGGATGGATGGATGGAGGGATGGATGGATGGATGGATGGATGAGGGATGGATGGAAGGAAGGAAGGAAGGAAGGAAGGAAGGAAGGAAGGAAGGATGGATGAGGGACGGATGGACAGACAGACAGACGGATGGATGGTTGGATGGATGGACAGATGGAGGGATGATGGATGGATGGATGGATGGATGGATGGAGGGATGAAGGATGGAGGAGGGATGGACGGATGGATGGAAGGAAGGCAGGAAGGAAGGAAGGAAGGAAGGAAGGAAGGATGGATGAGGGACGGATGGACGGACAGACGGATGGATGGTTGGATGGATGGACAGATGCAGGGATGATGGATGGATAGATGGATGGATGGATGGATGGATGGATGGACAGATGGAGGGATGATGGATGGATGGATGGTTGGATGGATGGACAGATAGATGGATAGATGGATGGATGGATGGATGGACAGATGGATGGACGGATGAGGGATGGAACCACATCCCTGGGAATGCTGAGTTATTTTTGTGGGAGCAGTTCTGGGATCCCTCAGGCTCCTGCCTCTCTCCTGGGCCAAACCGGAGCCCAAAGCGGGCTCGGAGGAGCCCCTGGAGCTGCAAACCACGCCCAGAGCCCCCACCCAGGGCTGTCCCCAAGCCTGAGTGTCCCCAACCCCTCGCACCCTGCAGGGTGGGGGTGCTGGAGTCCCTCAGCTTCTCCAGAGGGACGGACCCGGCTCTCCCGGAGCTCCCCCGATCCCAGAGCCGCCCCCGCCCTCTGCCAGCCCCGCAGCACATCTGGGACACCCCCGGAGCCTTCAAAGCCGTGTCTGAGGAGAGACGAAAGGCCCGGCTCAACTCCTGGCCGGAGATGAAAGGAAAACTCTCCCTCGGCGGCTGGAACGAGTTCCCGGTGCCGCGGAGCGGGGCCGCAGGGGCCCATTTCCTGCGCTGCCTTTCCACAGCGACTCCGGAGCCGATCCCGCGGCCCGAGAGGGCTCCAGGCTCCCCGAGGGGCTCCCGGGATGCTCGGTGGGATGTGGGGGATGAGGAGCAGAGGGACAGGGCGGGAAAAGCTCCTTGAGGACGAGCCCGGGGCTGGGGAGCGGCTGCCGGGCGGATGCGAGCGACAGATTTTCCTCATTTCGTCCCAGGAAATTCTATTCCGATTAAAAGGCGTTTGATCTCCACGGAGCGGGGCGGGGAGCGGGGGGAGGCCGGGGTTGGGGTTGGGTTTCTCTCTCCGATGGTTGGGTTTTATGGGGGGCTCGTGGATCGGCTCAAAGCTGCCAGGATTTTGGGATGGTGGGATGCGGAATTCTGGGGTTTGTGGAACGGTGGAGGAGGAAGGGATGGAGCCACGGACTCCCCCTCTCCCGGTTTTCCAAAGGGATGATCCCGTTCCGTCAGGGAAGGGGAATCCTCCGTCAGCAGCAATAAAAGGATTTTTTTTCCAGGCTGGAGAAGGGAAATGTCCCAATGTCGTGGGGGGTTGGGGGTTCTCAGGGGAACCACGGGGGTCTGGTGGGATTTGGGGTTTCCCGAGGGATTTTTTTGGGGAATTCTGGGCCTAAAAAAGGGGTAAAAGCCACCTAAAAACGAGGCAGAGCCACCACAAGGGACAGGCAGGAGGAGGAGGGGGGGTCGCTATTTCCCTCTGGTCGTTATTCCAGCCCATTCCTGGTTTTCCAACCCTTTCCCCACTTCCTTCTCTCCCATTCCCAGTTGAGGAGGAAGGAAAACGAGACTTCCATGGGAAGGGGCTCCAGCCCAGCTCCAAAGGGACCCCCGGAGAGGGGCCGGGACCCCCCGATGACCCCTCAGCCCCTCCGGGTTCTCCACAAACCCCATCCCAAAGGCTCTTCCCAGCTATCCCAGCCCGGGGATTTGGGATTTTCAGGCTCCTCGTTAAACACCAGGCCCATATTGAACCGTTTTATTCCCTTTGGTTGCTCTCCAAGCTGGGAATTGTCCTAAAAATAACCATTCCCAGTTCTGCGTGTGATGCTCTCCCCCCTCTCTCGCAGCCCCTGGCTCCAGCCCAGCTCCCCCAGCTCCGGTGAGTTCATCCCGACACCGAAACTGCTCCGTTGGGGACTTTTAATCCCAGTGCTGCTTCTCACCCAAAATCCTGGCCGGAGCACGAGGCAGAGCCGTGGATTCCCTCGGGAATTGCGGCCGGACTGGGCTCGTGTCCGTGCGTCCGGCGCCCTCCCAGCTGGACAGCTGGACAGCTGGACACGGCCCCTGGAGCCACGAGAGCCCTCTGGGATTCCTGGCTCCAGCCCCAAGCTCTTCCTCAGGGACTCTTCCTCCCTTCTGGATGAGTGAGTGAGGTGGAATTTGGGGGATTTCCGGCTTTTTCCCGGCCAGGGAACGATCCAGGCTGAGGCAGCGGATCCAGGGAGCAGGGACAGCACGTGGGGTGACATCCCCATGTCCTGGAAGGTTTGGGACACTCCCTGTGCCCAGCCCCATTCCCAGGGAATGTCACAGATTCCCAGGGGAAGGATGAACCCCGCTGTGGGTCCATCAGGATTCCCCAGGAACAGGAACCTGCGACCCTCCTGTCCCCAAAGCCACCCTGTCCCCAAAGCCACCCTGTCCCCAAGGCCACCCTGTCCCCAAAGCCACCCTGTCCCCAAGGCCACCCTGTCCCCAAAGCCACCCTGTCCCCAAAGCCACCCTGTCCCCAAGGCCACCCTGTCCCCAAAGCCACCCTGTCCCCAAAGCCACCCTGTCCCCAAGGCCAGCACCGCCCGTGGTCCCCTCTGCCCCCACCCCAGAGCTGGGGGACACCCCCAGAGCCGCTCTGGGGACACCCAGCCGGGATTGGTGTCCCTGCACACGAGGACAGTGTCCCCAACACCTCCCTCGCCCCCCTCCAAAGCCACCTGGAGGGTCCCCAGCCCCACGAGGCTCATCCGGAGCCTTTGAGGCGCCGCTTCCGCCCTCGCCACATCTTGAGAGCAGATTGGGAAAATGCAAAAAATCTGTTGTTTTCCCTTCGGGTGCCTTTGAATCCCTCCACGGGCAGGAAAAGTGGGATCGGGGTCACTGCCGGACCCTCGGGAGGTGCCCAGATCCCCCCCAGTGGGTTCCAGTGAGGTGCTGGTGACAGTGGGAGCCACGGGGGAGCCCAAATATCCCCCGAATTCCAGCAGAGGTTGGGGTTTTGTCCCCTCGCAGGAATGCCGCGAAGGGAAAAATGGGAAATTCCACGGAAAACGGGGCTGGTGCAGCCGGAGAATGGGGTGGGGTGGTCGGGATTTAGTGGGGGCTGTGGGGAGAGAAGGGATCAGGGAGAGGGGACAGATTTGAGTCCTCCCAGGGGGGACTTTGGAGCCTCTGTCCCCTCCTGTCCCAGAGCCAGGGAATTCCAGCTGGGATCCTTCCCTCGGAGCGAGACCTCACCCCAGGGCTGGGTCCTTGTGGGGACTCCAATCCCCCCTGCAGGGCCACTCTGAGCATCCTCGGGCACAGGGGTGTCCCTGTTTTGGGGATGTCGCCGTTTTTGGGGTGTCCCCAGGTGGTTTTGGGGTCTCCAGCCCGGGCTGTGTCACTGCCGCCCTCTGGCGGCTCCTGCGGGACCTGCAGCCGGGGGGGGGTGGGTCTTGGTGTCCCCAAAGTGTCCCCAAAGTGTCCCCGAAGTGTCCCTGAAGTGTCCCCGAAGTGTCCCCGAAGTGTCCCCAAAGTGTCCCCAAAGTGTCCCCTCCCCTGGACCCCATCCACGGCCAGTGATGGGATTGCAGTGGGAACTCACTCAGGGCTGACCCCAAAGCCCCCCCCGCTCCTCGCCCCTTTCCAGGGAAAAGAGATGGAAACGCCACCGCTTCCCCAAAAATCCCTTTGGGCTGAAATCCCCGAATCCCGAGGGATTGGGGAGGGGAAAAACCACCCCAGACCCGCCCGTGGATGAGGAAGTGAGGGCTCAAACGCTCCCCCGTCACCCCAAAAGGTGCCATTCCCACCCATCCGGGATCCCAGGGAATGCCAGAGCAGCCGGCTTGGTGAGGGAGAGCTGTATTTGCGGTGACACAGGGTGACAGCGAGGGTGGCACCGACCCCGGCACCCCCCGAGGCGCCAACCAGGAGGAATCCACGTAAAAACAGAGGGAATATTTACACACAGGATCCTTTAAAAAGCTGGGAACTCCAGGGCTGGAACACGGCTGGGTTTGGGGACTCCAGCAGGTCACAGCCTCACCCCAAAAGTGCTCCCCGATCCATGGGGTCACCTGAGGGTCCCCTCTCCTCTCCTGCTTCCACAACATTTTTCCCCCGTTTTTCCCCCAGGAATCCTCTCCCTGCGGCTCAGGCAGTGGCCGGGCACCCCTTTTTCCCCCCAAAAAAACCCTCTCCCCACACGGCTGCTGCTGCGACTTCAAGCGTTAAATTCGGCGTTTCTGGTTAAACACGGGACCCCGCTCCTTTTTCAAACCCCACAGAGCAGCCAGGAGCAGCATTCCCAATCCTGGGAGGAGCTTTGGGATGAGCTGAGCTCCTCTGCTGCCGGCCACACCCCGGCGAGCCCGAACCCCAAAGCCCTGGAGGGGCAGGGCCTGGCTCGGGAGCTCCTGGGAGGTTTAAAGAGGTGACAAAGGAGCAGGGCAGTGACACAGGAGCAGGGAGGTGACAAAAGTGGGGACTGCCACGCGCTGGGCAGCGCGGAGAGCTCCGGACACCTTCCCTGGAGGGCTCCGGACACACCGAGTCCTTCCCCCGGAGGGCTCCGGACACACCGAGTCCTTCCCCTCCCTCTCCCAGGAGAGCTCCGGACACACCGAGTCCTTCCCCCGGAGAGCTCCGGGCAGCAAATCCTTCCCCCAGAGAGCTCCGGGCACCAAATCCTTCCCCTCCCCACCCCCGGAGAACTCCAGGCACCAAATCCTTCCCCTCCCTCACCCCGGAGAGCTCCGGACACCAAATCCTTCCCCTCCTCTCCCAGGAAAGCTCTGGACACCAAATCCTTCCCCTCCCTCTCCCAGGAAAGCTCCGGACACCAAATCCTTCCCCCGGAGAGCTCCGGACACACCAAATCATTCCCCTCCCTATTCTCGGAGAGCTCCAGGCTCCAGGCACCAAATCCTTCCCCTCCCTCTCCCAGGAGAGCTCCGGACACACCAAATCCTTCCCCTCCCAGGACCAAATCCTTCCCCTCCCTATTCCCCTCTCCTATTCCCGGAGAGGCCCTCCGGACCTCCAAAATCCTTCCCCCCTCTCCCGCAGGAGAGCTCCGGGGCACCAAATCCTTTCCCCCTCGCCCACCCTCGAGAACTCCAGGGCCACCAAATCCTTCCCCTCCCTATTCCCGGAGAGCTCCGGGCACCAAATCCTTCCCCTCCCTATTCCCGGAGAGCTCCGGACACCAAATCCTTCCCCCGGAGGGCTCTGGACACCAAATCCTTCCCCTCCCTACTCCAGGAAAGCTCCAGGCACCAAATCCTTCCCCCAGAGAGCTCCGGAGAGCTCCGGGCACACCAAATCCTTCCCCTCCCTACTCCAGGAGAGCTCCGGACACACCAAATCCTTCCCCTCCCTACTCCAGGAGAGCTCCGGACACACCAAATCCTTCCCCTCCCTCTCCCAGGAAAGCTCTGGACACACCAAATCCTTCCCCTCCCTCTCCCAGGAAAGCTCTGGACACACCAAATCCTTCCCCTCCCTCCCTCCCCCAAGGAACGAGCAGCAGCGGCGGGCGAGAGGCAAAGGCAGCAGGAAGAGCCCCTCGGAGGGACAGACGGACGGACAGGCGGCCCCGCGGCGCCGGGAGGGGCTCCGGCCGCGTGTCCCCTCGTGTCCCCGCGTGTCCCCCGTGTCCCCCGTGTCCCCCGTGTGCCACACCTCTGCCGGGGGCTCAGAAGTCGCTGAGGATGCTGATGTCGGCGAACTCGGCCCGGTAGCGGCGCGAGTAGAGGCTGAGCAGCAGCGCCCACTTGAGAGCCATGAAGCTCCACACGCACGACAGGAAGAAGCTCTTGGGGTCAGTCAGGGCTGCCAGGAGGAAAAAAAGATGGGATTTGGGAAGAATTCCAGCTGCGGGGGAGGTGTGCGTGAGGCCTGTGGGGGGGGAGGGGGGGTGGGCGCCCTGGAGTTCTGCTGGAATTCCCTCGAAATCCTCTGGGTTTCCCCTGAAATTCTACTGGGATGGGATGGTTTTCTCTGGATTCTCCAAAATTCTGCTGGAATTCCCTCGAATTCCTCTGGGTTTCTGCTAGAATGGGATGATTTTATCTGGATTCTCCAAAATTCTGCTGGAATTCCCTCGAAATCCTCTGGATTCTCCAAAATCCTGCTGGAATTCCCTCAAATTCCTCTGGGTTCCCCTGAAATTCTACTGGGATGGGATGGTTTTCTCTGGATTCTCCAAAATTCTGCTGGAATTCCCTCGAATTCCTCTGGGTTTCTGCTAGAATGGGATGATTTTATCTGGATTCTCCAAAATTCTGCTGGAATTCCCTCGAAATCCTCTGGATTCTCCAAAATCCTGCTGGAATTCCCTCAAATTCCTCTGGGTTCCCCTGAAATTCTACTGGGATGGGATGGTTTTCTCTGGATTCTCCAAAATTCTGCTGGAATTCCCTCGAATTCCTCTGGGTTTCTGCTAGAATGGGATGATTTTATCTGGATTCTCCAAAATTCTGCTGGAATTCCCTCGAAATCCTCTGGATTCTCCAAAATCCTGCTGGAATTCCCTCAAATTCCTCTGGGTTCCCCTGAAATTCTACTGGGATGGGATGGTTTTCTCTGGATTCTCCAAAATTCTGCTGGAATTCCCTCGAATTCCTCTGGGTTTCTGCTAGAATGGGATGATTTTATCTGGATTCTCCAAAATTCTGCTGGAATTCCCTCGAAATCCTCTGGATTCTCCAAAATCCTGCTGGAATTCCCTCAAATTCCTCTGGGTTCCCCTGAAATTCTACTGGGATGGGATGGTTTTCTCTGGATTCTCCAAAATTCTGCTGGAATTCCCTCGAATTCCTCTGGGTTTCTGCTAGAATGGGATGATTTCATCTGGATTCTCCAAAATTCTGCTGGAATTCCCTCGAATTTCTCTGGATTCTCCAAAATTCTGCTGGAATTCCCTCGAATTTCTCTGGGTTTCCCCTGAAATTCTA
>JAVTVJ010005941.1:0-13217 GCA_034509425.1 Eopsaltria australis
GAGCTGCGGGTGGGCGTGGCCAGGGAGGGGCGTGGCTTCACATGGAACAGTGCAGGGGTGTTAATGAGGTGTTGCTAATTAGAGGAGGAGGCTTTTAAGGGCGTGGCCAGGATGCTAATGAGACGTGGCTAATTAGGAGTGTGGCTTGAACGGGCTTGGCATCATCACAGCACCAGGGCATTAATGAGCAGTGACTAATTATGGGGTGGGGCTTTAGGGGGCGTGGCCTTGTCACAGCACCAGGGCACTAATTGGAGTAGCCAATTAGGGGGCGTGGGTTTAGGGGGCGTGGCCTCATTACAACATCAGGGCGCTAATGAGGAGCGGCTAATTAGGGGGCGTGGCTTCAGGGGGCGTGGCCTCATTACAACACCAGGGCATTAATGAGGAGTCGCTAATTAGGGGGCGTGGCTTCAGGGGGCGTGGCCTCACCTCGAACAGCGCCAGGGGCCGCTCCCCCCCCATCCCGGGCGGGGCAGGGGGGGCGGGGCGAGCCCTGGCCCCGCCCCCCGGGCCCCTCCCCCTCGGGGTGGGCGTGGTCTCGGTGGGGGAGGGGCTGGAGTCGGACAGGGGGGGCCGGGAGCTGGAGGGGGAGGGGGGCTCGGGGCTGCTGTCCGAGGGCTCCGCCCCCCGCGCCGGCCACGCCCCCGGCACCGCCATGACGTCACCGGGGCGGCGATGGCGTCACTGTGGTGCGATGACGTCACCGGGGCGGCAATGACGTCACCATCGCGCCACCTGCGGGGTGAAAAGAGAGGGAAAAGTGAAATTTTTCAAGGAAAATCTTCATTTTTGGGGGGGGGGGGGTGTGAAGAAACTTTTTTTTTAGGGAAAAATGGCGATTTTCCAAGGGAAAAAAATCCACGTTTTTGGAGAGGAAATTCCCATTCCTGGAGAGAAAATTCCGGTTTGGAGAGGAAATCCAGCTTTTTAAGGGAAAATCCAATGTTTTTAGAGAAAAATCCAAAATTTTGGAGGGGATAATCATAATTTTGGGAGGGAGAATCCACATTTTGAGGAGAAAAATATCATTTTTGGAAGGGAAAAAACCCATTCTAGAGAAAAAAAAAACCAGAATTTAGGGGGAAATCCACCTTTTTAGGGGAAAATCCACAATTTTTGGGGAGAAATCGGGAATTTTTGGAGGGAAAATCCAAAATATTGGAGGGAAAATTCATTTTTAAGAGTGGAAAATCAATATTTTTTGCAGGGAAAAATGGGAATTTTGGGGCAAAATCCATGTTTTTAGTGGAAAATCAAATTCCTGCAGGGAAAATTTCCCCAAAATTTGCCCATTTCCCCCCCCAAAATTCCCCATTCCCCCCAAAATTGCTCATTTCCCCCTAAAATTCCCTATTTTCACCCAAAATTCCCCATTTTTCCCGAAAATTCCCCGTTTTCTCCTCCAAATTCCCCATTTTCACCCAAATTTTCCCGTTTTCCCCCCCAAATTTCCCATTTTTCCCCATCATTCACTTCCTTCCCCCTCAGAATTTGTAATTTTTGCCCCCCAATTCCTTTTTTCCCCCCTCAAAAAAACCCCAAAATGATGAAATTGGCCTCAAAAATGAAGATTTCTGCCCCAAAAGGGGACTTTTTCCACCCAAATCCCCCCCAGTTTTTGCCATAAATTGGAATTTTTCCTTCTCCGAGTTTCTCCTCTTTGAATTTTTCCCTCTCTGTATTTTATGAATTCTGATGTATTTTGGGGTCAAACCCCACCTTTTTGGGGTCCAAACTCCCCTTTTTGGGTTCAAATTCCCCCTTTTTAGGGCCAAATTTCCACTTTTTGGAACCAACCCCACCCTTTTTGCACCAAATTCCCCATTTTTAGGGCCAACTCCCACCTTTTAGGGTCAAATCCCCCGTTTTTAGGGCCAAATTTCCACTTTTTAGGGCCAAATTTCCACCTTTTTAGGAAAAAAACCCACCCTTTTTGGGCCAAATCTCCCCATTTTTAGGGTCAAATCCCCACTTTTTGGAGCCAAATTTCCTCTTTTGAGCCGAATCCCTCCTTTTTTGGAGCAAATTCCCACTTTTTGGAACCAACCTCACCCTTTTGGGGCCAAATCCCTCTTTTTTAGAGCCAAATTCCACCTTTTTAGGACAAAACCCACCTCTTTTCGGCCAAATCCCCACATTTTTAGGGCCAACCTCTTCCTTTTTGGGGCCAAATCCTCTTTTTTTTACAGCAAATCCCCACTTTTTGGAACTAACACCACCCCTTTGGGGCCAAATTACCCCATTTTTAGGGCCAAATTCCACCTTTTTAGGTCAAAACCCACCCTTTAGGGTCCAAATCCCTCCATTTTGGGTTCAAATTCCCGTTTTTGAGGTAAAATCCCCCCATTTTGGGCTCAAATCCCCCCATTTTGAGTTCAAATTCCCGTTTTTGAGGTAAAATCCCCCCCCATTTTGAGGTAAAATCCCCCCATTTTGGGCTCAAATCCCCCCATTTGGGGTTCAAATTCCCACTTTTGAGGTAAAATCCCCCGATTTTGGGTCCAAATCCCCGATTCTGAGGTAAAATCCCCCCATTTTGAGGTAAAATCCCCCGATTTTGGGTTCCAATCCCGGATTTTGAGGTAAAATCCCCCCATTTTGGGTTCAAATCCCCCCATTTTGGGTTCAAATCCCCGATTTTGAGGTAAAATCCCCCGATTTTAGGTCCAAATCCCCGATTTTGAGGTAAAATCCCCCAATTCTGAGGTAAAACCCCCCAATTTTGAGGCTCAAATCCCCCGATTTTGGGTCCAAATCCCCAATTCTGAGGTAAAATCCCCCCATTTTGAGGTAAAATCCCCCAATTTTGGGTTCAAATCCCGGATTTTGAGATAAAATCCCCCCATTCTGGATTCAAATCCCCCCATTTTGGGTCCAAATCCCCGATTTTGAGGTAAAATCCCCCCATTTTGGGCTCAAATCCCCCCATTTTGGCGTTCAAAATTCCACTTTTGAGGTAAAATCCCCCCCATTTTGAGCTAAAATCCCCCCATTTTGAGGTAAAATCCCCCGATTTTGGGATCCAATCCCAGCTTTTGAGGTAAAATCCCCCCATTTTGGGTTCAAATTCCCGCTTTTGAGGTAAAATCCCCTCATTTTGAGGTAAAATTCCCCGATTTTAGGTTCAAATCCCCCCATTTTGAGGTAAAATCCCCGATTTTGAGGTAAAACCCCCCATTTTGAGGTAAAATCCCCCGATTTTGGGTCCAAATCCCCGATTTTGAGATAAAATCCCCCCATTTTGAGGTAAAATCCCCCCATTTTGAGGTAAAATCCCCCGATTTTGGGGTCAAATCCCCGATTTGGGGTTCAAATTCCCGTTTTTGAGGTAAAATCCCCCCCATTTTGAGGTAAAATCCCCGATTTTGGGTCCAACCCCGATTTGAAGGTAAAAATCCCCCATTTTGAGGTAAAATCCCCTCGATTCGGTTCAATCCGATTCTGAGTAAAATCCCCCATTTTGAGGTAAAATCCCCGATTTTGGGTTCAATCCCGATTCTGAGGTAAAAATCCCCCCATTTTGAGTAAAATCCCCGATTTTGAGGTAAAATCCCCCCATTTTGGGCTGAAATCCCGGATTTTGGGGCTCCCCGTGCCGCCGGTACCTGAGGGGGGGCGCGGGGGCGGGGCTGGCGCGCGCTGTTCTGGCCACGCCCCCCACGCGCGCGCTGCCGCAGGGGGCGGGGCGACGCAGGGGGCGGGGCCAATCAGAGGGCGCGGTTTGTGAATGGGGTGTGCCCGGAGGGGGCGTGGTTTGGCGGGAAAGGGGGCGTGGTTTGGCGGGAAAGGGGGCGTGGTTTGGCGGGAAAGGGGGCGGGGCTTTGAACCCCCAAAGATATAAAGGAAAAATCAAAAATCTTGGAGGAAAAAAATCCACGTTTTTGGTGGAAAATCAATATTTTTGCAGCGAAAAATGGAATTTTGGGGCTGAGCCACCCCCCCTTCCCAGATTTAAAGGAAAACTCCCAAAATTTTAGAGAGAAAAATCCGTATTTTTAGTGGAAAATCGATATTTTTACAGAGAAAACGGGAATTTTTGTGGCAAAATCCGTGTTTTTAGCCGAAAATCAGTATTTCTGGAGGGAAAAAAAAAAAAAGGGAATTTAGGGGCAAAACTCCGTATTTTTAGTGGAAAATCAGTATTTTTGCAGAGAAAATGGAATTTTGGGGCACAGACTCCCCAGATTTAAAGGAAAAATCAAAATTTTTGGCTTGAAAATCCATGTTCTCGGTGGAAAATCAATGCTTTTACAGAGAAAATGGGAATTTTGGGGTAAAAATCCGGATTTTTAGTGGAAACTCAATACTTTTGTAGAGAAAATGGGAATTTTGGGGTAAAAATTCGGATTTTTTAGTGGAAAATCGGTATTTTTGCAGGGAAAAATGGAATTTTGGGGCTGAGACCCCCCCCAGATTTAAATGAACCTCAAAATCGGTGCTGGGACCTCCAGGACCCCAAAACCAGAGCCAGGAACCCCCGGGATCCCCAAAACCTGAGCTGAGACCATCCAGGACCCCCAAAATCCGTGTTTGGAGCACCCCATCCCCCAAAAAACCGCATTATTAATGATCTTTGCCCATTATTTAGAAAGAAATCACACTAAATAAAGGGAGTTTTAGATAAATTTAATGAACGCTCAGCCTATCATTGAACTGGCAAGTTATTATTAAAAAGGGAATTAATTGAACAAAAAATGTTAACGCAACACATAAAACCATTTTTTTACAGAAAGTTCCCCCCAAAATCCCCATTTTTTACCCGAAATTCCCCCCAAAACCCCATTTTTACCATAATTCCCCCCAAAAAACCCATTTTTTAAAATAAATTCCCCTAAGAAACCCCTTTTTTACCGAAAATTCCCCCCAAAACCCCATTTTTTTCCCGAAATTTCCCCAAAATTCCCCATTTTTCCCGAATTTCCCCCAATTCGCGCCATTGCCCCCACGGCGTCCCCCGTTCCCATGGCGACGGCGCGGCCCATTCCAAGCTCCCCCTGCCCCCCCTCCCTCCCTGCGCCCTTGGTACGTTCCATGCAAATGAGCCCGCTCGCGCCTCCTAATCCCGCCTTCAAACCGGCGGCCAATGGAAAGCGGGAGAGCGGGACTTAGGTGAAGATTGACAGCAATCAGAGCCAATCGTGTTGCGTGGCGCCACAAAGCCGCCAAGGCAAACCGCCGGCCAATGAGAGACGGGGAGGCGGTGTTAATGCGATGATTGACAGCGGTGCCAGCCAATCGCGAGGCGCAGCGCTCCGTCCCTCAGCGGCCGCTGCAGCCGCCGTTTTCCCGCCCTCCGGCCGCAGCCCCGGCCCGAGACCCCCGGGACCCCTCAGAGCCCCGGGACCCCCTCAGAGCCCCGGGCCCCTCCCGGGACCCTCCCGGCCCCACCATGGGCTTCCTGAAGCTCATCGAGATCGAGAACTTCAAGTCGTACAAGGGCCGGCAGATCATCGGGCCCTTCCGCCGCTTCACCGCCATCATCGGCCCCAATGGCTCCGGTGGGTCCCGGGGGGCTCTCAGGGGGTCGGGGCCGCTCCCGTGCTGCTTTGGGGGTGACCTCGAATTCTTTAGAGGCCCCGCTCCCGCTTCCTCCTCCCGCCCTGCCCGGGGGGTTCCCCGATCCCCTTCCCACCCTCCCCATTCCACGGGGTCCCTCCTCAGCTTTGGGGTCCCCCCCGTTCCCCACAGCCCCTCCCTCGCTCCCCCCTCACTCTCCATTCCCTCGATTCTCCCCTCGATTCCCTCCTCTTTCCTTGGGGTCCCCGCTCAATTTCTTGGGGTCCCCTTTCCCCCCAATTCCTGGGGTCCCTCCTCAGCTTTGCGGTCTCTCCCCATTCCCCACAGCCGCTCCCTCGCTCCCCCCTCACTCCCTGGGGTCCCCCCTCAGCCTCCATTCCCTGGATTCTCCCCTCTCTTTCCTCCTCTTTCCCTGGGGTCTCCTCTCAATTCCCAGGGCACCCTCCAAGCCCCCCATTCCATGGGGTCCCCCTTGAACCCTTCATCCCCTGGGGTCCCCCCTCAATTCCCGGGGCTCTCTCCAACCCCCCCCCGCCATTCCCTGATTTCCTCCTAAACCCTCCATTCCCTGGGCATCCCCCCAATAATTCCCTTGGCTTCCCCCCATTCCCTGATTTCCCCCCATTCCCTGATTTCCCCCTAAACCCTCCATTCCCTGGAGTACCCCCCTCACCTCCCTCATTTTCCTGGGGTCCCCTTCAATTCCCTGGGGTCCCCCCTCAATTCCTTGAGGTCCCTGCCACCCTCCCATTCCCTGGGCTCCCCCCACTTTCCCTGGGGTCTCCCCTCAATTCCCTGGGGTTTCCTCAAGCCCCCCATTCCCTGATTTTCCCCCCTAAACCCCCATTTCCCTGGGCTCCCACCCACTTTCCCTGGGGTCCCCCTCAATTCCCTGGGTTTACCTCAAGCCCCCCATTCCCTGATTTCTTCCTAAACCCTCCATTCCCTGCGGCATCCCCCCAATATTCCCTGGCTTCCCCCATTCCCTGATTTCCCCCATTCCCTGATTTCCCCCCTAAACCCCCTATTCCCTGGGCACTCTCCTCTTTTCCTGGGGTCCCCACTCAGTTCCCTGGGATCCCTGCAGACCCCCCATTTCCTGGGGTCCCTCCTCACCTTTTGGGGTCTCTCCCCATTCCCCACATTACCCCCCTTTGCCCACCTCACTCCCTGGGGTCCCCCCTCAGCTCCTCACCCCCATTCCCTTGACTCCCCCCTCGCTTCCCTCTTCATTCCCTGGGGTCCCCCCTCAATTCCCGGGGCTCTCTCCAAACCCCTCATTCCCTGATTTCCCCCCTAAACCCCCCATTCCTTGGACACTCCCCTCTTTCCCTGAGGTCCCCGCTCAATTCCCTGGGGTTTCCTCAACCCCCCCATTCCCTGGGCTCCCCCCATTCCCACCTTTCCCCCCCAAACCCCTCACCCCATCTCCCAAACCCCCCCAATTCCCTCCTTTCCCCCCTAAACCCCCTGAACTCCCCCCATCCCCTTCAGCCCCCCCTGACCTGCGTGCCCCCCCCCTCCCCAGGTAAATCCAACCTGATGGACGCCATCAGCTTCGTGCTGGGGGAGAAGACGAGCAACCTGCGGGTGAAAACGCTGCGGGATCTGATCCACGGCGCCCCCGTGGGCAAACCCGCGGCCAGCCGGGCCTTTGTCAGCATGGTGTACTCGGAGGAGGGCGCCGAGGACCGCACCTTCGCCCGCGTCATCGTCGGTGCGCCTTTGGGGACATTGCCGCGCCTTTGGGGACATTGCCGCGCCTTTGGGGACATTGCCGGGCCTTTTGGGGACCTTGGGGGTTGGGGTGGGGTCTGTGGGGTGGGGGGGTTGTGGGGGAAAGAGGGGGTTTGTGGGGTGCGGAGGTTGTGGGTTTGGAGGGGTACAGGGGGTGGGGGGTGCGGTTGGGGGGGTTTAGGGTTTGGGGGGTCCTGCTGGCGCCCCAAAATCCCCCCCAGACCCCCAGCACAGGCAGCTCTGAGGAGGGGGGCGAGGATCAGAGCTTTACCTGTGTTAGTGTGGGGGCAAAAGGGGCACATTTTGGGGTGTCTCAGGGTTTGGGGGACACATTTGGGAGGGTTTAGGGTTTGGGGGTCCTGCTGGCACCCCAAAATCCTCCCCAAACCCCCAGCACAGGCAGCTCTGAGGAGGGGCTGAGGATCAGAGCTTTACCTGTGTCAGTGTGGGGGTAAGGAGGGCACATTTTGGGGTGTCTCAGGGTTTAGGGGGCATGTTTGGGGAGGTTTAGGGTTTGGGGGAATCCTGCTGGCACCCCAAAATCCCCCCCCAAACCCCCAGCACAGGCAGCTCTGAGGAGGGGCTGAGGATCAGAGCTTTACCTGTGTCAGTGTGGGGGTAAGGAGGGCACATTTTGGGAGCACAGTTTAGGGGATGTTTAGGGTTTGGGGGGTACATTTTGGGGGGTTTAGGGTTTGGGGGAATCCTGCTGGAACCCCAAAATCCTCCCCAAATCCCCAGCACAGGCAGCTCTGAGGAAGGGGCTGAGGGTCAGAGCTTTACCTGTGTCAGTGTGGGGGCAAAAGGGGCACATCTTTTAGGGTCAGAGGGTTTGGGGGCACAGTTTAGAGGGTTTAGGGGGCACGTTTGGGAGGGTTTAGGGTTTGGGGGGATCCTGCTGGCACCCCAAAATTCCCCCCGAACCCCCAGCACAGGCAGCTCTGAGGAGGGGGGCAAGGATCAGAACTTTACCTGTGTTAGTGTGGGGGTAAGGAGGGCACATTTTGGGGGTCACAGGGTTTAGGGGGCACATTTTGGGGGTTTAGGGTTTGGGGGTCCTGCTGGCACCCCAAAATTCCCCCCAAACCCCCAGCACAGGCAGCTCTGAGGAGGGGGCTGAGGATCAGAGCTTTACCTGCATCAGTGTGGGGGCAAAAGGGGCACATTTTGGGGTGTCTCAGGTTTTGGGGGACACATTTGGGAGGGTTTAGGGTTTGGGGGAGCCCCCTGACCCCCCAAAATCCCTCCCAAATCCCCAGCACAGGCAGCTCTGAGGAGAGGGACAAGGCCCAGACCTTTACCTGTGTCAGTGTGAGGGCAAAGCAGGCACATTTTGGGGGTCACAGGGTTTAGGGGACACATTTTGGGGGGATTTAGGGTTTGGGGGACACATTTTGGGGGGATTTAGGGTTTGAGGGAGCCCCCTGACCCCCCAAAATCCCCCCCAAATCCCCAACACAGGCAGCTCTGAGGAGAGGGACAAGGCCCAGACTTTTACCTGCCTCAGTGTGGGGGCAAAGCAGACACATTTTTGGGGTCACAGACTTGGGGGCCACAGGTTAGGGGGCACATTTGGGGAGGTTTTGAGGTTGGGGGAGCCCCAGACCCCCCAAAATCCCCCCCAAATCCCCATCGCAGGCAGCTCCAAGGAGGGTTCTGAGGGCTGTACCTTCACCCATGTCAGTGTGGGTGTAAGGAGGGCACATTTTGGGAGGTTTAGGGTTTGAGGGGTACGTTTTGGCATGTTTAGGGTTTGAGGGGTACATTTTGGGAGGTTTAGGGTTTGGGGGACCCCCCTGACCCCCCCAAAATCCCATCCCAGGCAGCTCCTCGGAGTACAAGATCAACAACCGGGTGGTGCAGCTGAGCGAGTACAGCGAGGAGCTGGAGAAGCTGGGAATCCTCATCAAGGCCAGGAACTTCCTCGTCTTCCAGGTGAGGGGGGGGGGCTTGGGGAGGGGATTTGGGGCTTTTTGGGGGGATTTGGGGTTTTTGGGGAGGTTTTGAGGGGTTTTTGGGAGGTTTTGTGTAAGTTCAGGGGGGTTTTAGGGCTGCGTGTGGAGGTTTTTGGGTTCTCAGGTATTTGGGACTCCCATGAGGATTTGGGGGGGGTCTCCCCCATTCCCCCTCCCAACTGGGATCCCCCAGCCCTCTGTGGGGATTTAGGGACCCCCCCACAAGGATTTAGGAGCCCCCTGACCCCCTTTTCCTGGGGTGCCATGGAATCCCATGGCTGTTCGGGATCAGCCACTCCTGGGAACTGCCCTTCCCCATTGGGATCTCCCACCCCCACATCAGGAATTTGGGGATCCCCCAGTCAGGATTTGGGGTCTCCCCTGTCAGGATTTTGGGGATCCCCCCATGGGGATTTTGGGGCCTCTCTGACTCTGATTTTTCCAGGGAATCCGGCTCCATGAAGAACCCAAAGGAGTGCAAGGCTCTGTTCAGGGAGAGCAGCCCCTCTCCATTGTGATCCTCCAGGCCCTGTGGGGATTTAGGGATCCCTCACAGGGATTTAGGGATCTGTCACAGGGATTTAGGGACCCCCAGTTGGGATTTAAGGATCCCTGACAGGGATTTAGGAACATCTCTCATTCCCATTTTGCAGGGAGCAATGGAATCCATGGCCATGAAGAGCCCCAAGGAGCGCACGGCGCTGTTTGAGGAGATCAGCCCCTCCCTGTGGGGATTTAGGGATCCCCCTGACCCTGCAGGGATTTAGGGATCTGTCTCAGGGATTTAGGGATCTGTCTCAGGGATTTAGGATCATCTCTCATTCCCATTTTCCAGGGAGCAGTGGAATCCATGGCCATGAAGAACCCCAAGGAGCGTACAGCTCTCTTTGAGGAGATCAGCCGCTAGGGGGAGCTGTTCTGTCTTGCAGGGATTTAGGGACCCATCCCAGGGATTTAGGGATCCCCCTGACCCTGCACGGATTTAGGGATCTTTCTCAGGGATTTAGGGATCTGTCTCAGGGATTTAGGAACATTTCTGATCCCATTTTTCCAGGGAGCAGTGGAATCCATCGCCATGAAGAGCCCCAAGGAGCGCACGGCTCTCTTTGAGGAGATCAGCCCCTCCCTGTGGGGATTTAGGGATCCCCCTGACCCTGCAGGGATTTAGGGATCTGTCTCAGGGATTTAGGGATCTGTCTCAGGGATTTAGGATCATCTCTCATTCCCATTTTCCAGGGAGCAGTGGAATCCATGGCCATGAAGAACCCCAAGGAGCGCACAGCCCTCTTTGAGGAGATCAGCTGCTCGGGGGAGCTGTTCTGTCTTGCAGGCATTTAGGGATCTGTCTCAGGGATTTAGGGATCCCCCTGACCCAGCAGGGATTTAGGGATCTGTCTCAGGGATTTAGGGATCTGTCTCAGGGATTTAGGAACACTTCTGATCCCATTTTTCCAGGGAGCAGTGGAATCCATCGCCATGAAGAACCCCAAGGAGCGCACAGCCCTCTTTGAGGAGATCAGCCGCTCGGGGGAGCTGTTCTTTGCTGCAGGGATTTAGGGATCTGTCTCAGGGATCTGTCTCAGGGATTTAGGGATCTGTCTCAGGGATTTAGGGATCTGTCTCAGGGATTTAGGGACCCATCTCAGGGATTTAGGATCATCTCTCATTCCCGTTTTTCCAGGGAGCAGTGGAATCCATGGCCATGAAGAACCCCAAGGAGCGCACGGCGCTGTTTGAGGAGATCAGCCGCTCGGGGGAGCTGTTCTTTGCTGCAGGGATTTAGGGATCTGTCTCAGGGATTTAGGGATCTGTCTCAGGGATTTAGGGACCCATCTCAGGGATTTAGGATCATCTCTCATTCCCATTTTTCCAGGGAGCAGTGGAATCCATGGCCATGAAGAGCCCCAAGGAGCGCACGGCGCTGTTTGAGGAGATCAGCCCCTCCCTGTGGGGATTTAGGGATCTCTAACAGGGATTTAGGGATTTGTTACAGGGATTTAGAAACACTTCTGATCCCGTTTTTGCAGGGAGCAGTGGAATCCATTGCCATGAACCCCAAGGAGCACACGGCTCTCTTTGAGGAGATCAGCCGCTCGGGGGAGCTGTTCTTTGCTGCAGGGATTTAGGGATCTGTCTCAGGGATTTAGGATCATCTCTCATTCCCATTTTCCAGGGAGCAGTGGAATCCATCGCCATGAAGAACCCCAAGGAGTGCACAGCTCTCTTTGAGGAGATCAGCCGCTCGGGGGAGCTGTTCTGTCTTGCAGGGATTTAGGGACCCATCTCAGGGATTTAGGGATCTGTCTCAGGGATTTAGGAACGTTACTGATCCCATTTTCCAGGGAGCAGTGGAATCCATTGCCATGAAGAGCCCCAAGGAGCGCACGGCGCTGTTTGAGGAGATCAGCCCCTCCCTGTGGGGATTTAGGGATCCCCCTGACCCAGCAGGGATTTATGGATCTGTCCAAGGGATTTAGGGACCCATCTCATTCCCGTTTTCCAGGGAGCAGTGGAACCCATCGCCATGAAGAACCCCAAGGAGCGCACAGCTCTCTTTGAGGAGATCAGCCGCTCGGGGGAGCTGTTCTGTCTCAGGGATTTAGGAACCCATCCCAGGGATTTAGGAACCCATCCCAGGGATTTAGGAACCCATCCCAGGGATTTAGGGACCCATCTCAGGGATTTAGGATCATCTCTCATTCCCGTTTTCCAGGGAGCAGTGGAATCCATCGCCATGAAGAACCCCAAGGAGCGCACAGCCCTGTTTGAGGAGATCAGCCGCTCGGGGGAGCTGTTCTTTGCTGCAGGGATTTAGGGACCCATCTCAGGGATTTAGGGATCTGTCTCAGGGATTTAGGGATCTGTCTCAGGGATTTAGGAACATCTCTCATTCCCATTTTTCCAGGGAGCAGTGGAATCCATGGCCATGAAGAGCCCCAAGGAGCGCACGGCGCTGTTTGAGGAGATCAGCCGCTCGGGGGAGCTGTTCTTTGCTGCAGGGGTTTAGGGATCTGTCTCAGGGATTTAGGAATGTTTCTGATCCCGTTTTTCCAGGGAGCAGTGGAATCCATCGCCATGAAGAACCCCAAGGAGCGCACAGCCCTCTTTGAGGAGATCAGCCGCTCGGGGGAGCTGGCCCCCGAGTACGACAAGCGCAAGAAGGAGATGGTGAAGGCCGAGGAGGACACGCAGTTCAATTACCACCGCAAGAAAAACATCGCGGCCGAGCGCAAGGAGGCCAAGCAGGAGAAGGAGGAGGTGGGGAGAGCCCCGAATCCCGGGAAAAACGGGTTGGGGAGTGCTGGGAATGCTGGGGAAAGAGGGGTTTGGAGAATGCTTGGAATGCTGGGGAAAATGGGTTTGGGAGTGCTTGGAATCCTGGGAAAAATGGGTTTGGGAGTGCTTGGAATGCTGGGGAAAGAGGGGTTTGGGAGTGCTTGGAATCCTGGGAAAAATGGGTTTGGGAGTGCTTGGAATGCTGGGGAAAGAGGGGTTTGGGAGTGCTTGGAATCCCAGGAAAAATAGGTTTTCGGAATGCTCAGAATCGTGGGAAAGGAGGGGTTTGGGAATGCTTGGAATCCTGGCAAAAACAGATTTGGGGAATGGTCAGAATCCTGGGGAAAGAGGGGTTTGGGGAATGCCTGGAATCCCGGGAAAAACGGGTTTGGGAGTGCTTGGAATGCTGGGGAAAGAGGGGTTTGGGAGTGCTTGGAATCCTGGGAAAAATGGGTTTGGAAGTGCTTGGAATGCTGGGGAAAGAGGGGTTTGGGAGTGCTTGGAATCCTGGGAAAAATAGGTTTGGGAATGCTCAGAATCGTGGGAAAGGAGGGGTTTGGGAATGCTTGGAATCCTGGCAAAAACAGATTTGGGGAATGGTCAGAATCCTGGGGAAAGAGGGGTTTGGGGAATGCCTGGAATCCCGGGAAAAACGGGTTTGGGAGTGCTTGGAATGCTGGGGAAAGAGGGGTTTGGGAGTGCTTGGAATCCTGGGAAAAATGGGTTTGG
>JAVTVJ010005943.1:0-18677 GCA_034509425.1 Eopsaltria australis
AAAAATGGTCCAAAAATGGCCCAAAAATGGAGCCAAAATTGGGACAAAAATGGCCCAAAAATGACCCCAAAAAATGACAAAAAAATGACCCAAAATGGACCCAAAAATGGGACAAAAATGACAAAAAAATGACCTGAAAATGACCCAAAATGGACCCAAAAATGACCAAAGAATGACCCGAAAATGGCCCAAAATGACCCAAAATTGAGACAAAAATGGGGAAAAAAATGACAAAAAAATGACAAAAAAATGGCCCAAAATTCACCTAAAAAACCCCAAATCACCCAAAACGCACCTGAAAAATCCCAGAATCACCAAAAACCCCAAAACCGACCCAAAACTCACCTGGAGACCCCAAAATTCCCAAAAATCCACCCAAAATTGACCCCAAAACTCACCTGGAAATGACAAAATCCACTCCAAAATCGCCCCCAAAAACCCCAAAAAATCACCCAAAAAATCCCAAAAATCCCAAAATCACCAAAAACCCCAAAACTCACCCAAAATCCACTTGGACACCCAAAAATCCACTTGAAGAACCCCAAAATTCCCCAAAATCCACCCAAAAATGACCCCAGAACTCACCTGGAGAACCCAAAATCCGCTCTAAAATCGGCCCCGAAAACGCTAAAAATTCACTTAAAAAAATTCCTAAAAATTCCCAAAAAATCCCAAAAATTCCCAAAAAATCCCAAAATCACCAAAATCCCAAAAACCAACCCAAAACACACCTGGAGACCCAAAAATCCACCCAAAATTGACCCAAAACTCACCTGCAAATCACAAAATCGGCTCTAAAATCGCCCCCGAAAATGACAAAAATTCACTTAAAAATTCCCAAAAAAATCCCAAAAAATCCCCAAAAAATCCCCAAAAAATCCCAAAAAATCCCAAAATCCCCAAAACCGACCCAAAACACACCTGGAGACCCCAAAACCACCCAAAATTGACCCAAAATTGGCCCAAAACTCACCTGGAAATGACAAAATCGGCTCTAAAATCGCCCCCGAAAATGCTAAAAATTCACTTAAAAAAATTCCCAAAAATTCCCAAAAATCCCAAAAAAATCCCAAAAAATCCCAAAATCACCAAAACCAACCCAAAATCCCCAAAACCCCAAAACCAACCCAAAACACACTTAAAAAACCCCAAAAATCCAACCCAAAACTCACCTGGAAATCCCAAAATCCGCTCTAAAATCGGCCCCGAAAACGCTAAAAATTCACTTAAAAAAATTCCCAAAAAATCCCAAAAAATCCCAAATTCACTACCCCAACTCCCAAATCCCCTGGAATGAGCCCAATCCTCCAAAATCCACCTGGGACCCCCAAAACGCACCTACAAATGAGTGCCCAAGAACTACCATGGAGAACCAGAAAATCCGCTTAAATCGGCCGGCCTTGATGAACGCTAAAATTCACGTTAAAAAATTCGCAAAAAAGATTGCCAAAATCAAAATCCAAAATCACCAAAATCGCAAACCAACCCAAAACATGCACCTGGAGCACCAAAATCCACGGCGCAAAATTTGACCCGATAACTCACTGGGAGGGAAGGCGCAGAAATCGCTCTAGAAATTCACCCGAAAATGACAAAATTCACAGACTAAAAATTCAAAAAAATCCCAATAACAAATTCCCAAAAAAATCCAAAAAATCTCCAAAATCCCAATCCCCAAAACTACAATTCCTCACAAATCCACCTGAAGAACCCCAAAACCCACCCAAAAACCCCAAAAATCCACCCCAAAACTCACCTGGAAATCACAGAATCGGCTCTAAAATCGCCCCCGAAAACGCTAAAAATTCACTTAAAAATTCCCAAAAAAATCCCAAAAAATCCCCAAAAAATCCCAAAAAAAATCCCAAAAAAATCCCAAAATCACCAAAATCCCAAAAACCAACCCAAAACACACCTGGAGAACCCAAAATTCCCAAAAATCCACCCAAAAATGACCCCAAAACTCACCTGGAGAACCCAAAATCCGCTCTAAAATCGGCCCCGAAAACGCTAAAAATTCACTTAAAAAAATTCCCAAAAATTTCCAAAAAAATCCCAAAAAATCCCAAAATCACTGAAAACCCCAAAACCAACCCAAAACCAACCTGGAGACCCCAAAATCACCCAAAATTGACCCAAAATTGGCCCAAAACTCACCTGGAGAACCCAAAATCCGCTCTAAAATCGCCCCCGAAAATGACAAAAATTCACTTAAAAATTCCCAAAAAAATCCCAAAAAATCCCAAAAAAATCCCAAAAAATCCCCAACTCCCCAAAAACCCCAAAACCACCCCAAAATGGCCCAAATCCTCACCTGTATCCCCGTGCCCGGGGCCGGGCGTAGCCGCTGTAGAAGCGGGAGCGGGCGGAGCCGAAGCCGCCCCCTCCCCCCAGCCCCAAACTCAGCCAAAATCACCCCAAAATCAGCCCCAAAAAACACCCAAAAATCAACCCAAAATCACCTCAAATCACCCCAAAAAAACTCACCTGGAGAGCCCCAAAATCAGCCAAAATCACCCCAAAAATCCAACCCAAAACTCACCTGGAGAACCCAAAATCCGCTCTAAAATCGGCCCCGAAAATCCCAAAAAATCCCCCAAAAAAATCCCAAAAAATCCCCAAAACTCCCAAAATCACCCAAATCCCCAAAACCAACCCAAAACGCACCTGGAGACCCCAAAAACCCACCTAAAAAACCCCAAATTTGACCCAAAACTCACCTGGAGAACCCAAAATCCGCTCTAAAATCAGCCCCGAAAACGCTTAAAATTCACTTAAAAAAATTCCCAAAAATTCCCAAAAAAATCCCAAAAATCCCAAAAATGACCCAAACTCCCCAAAAGCCCCAAAATCCCTGGAACTGAGCCCAAATCCATCCCAAAATCCACCTGAAGAACCCAAAAATCCACCCCAAAACTCACCTGGAAATCACAAAATCGGCTCTAAAATCGCCCCCGAAAACGCTAAAAATTCACTTAAAAATTCCCAAAAAAATCCCAAAAAATCCCCAAAAAATCCCAAAAAATCCCAAAATCACCAAAATCCCTAAAACCAACCCAAAACACACCTGGAGACCCAAAAATCCACCCAAAATTGACCCCAAACTCACCTGGAGAACCCAAAATCCGCTCTAAAATCGCCCCCGAAAATGACAAAAATTCACTTAAAAATTCCCAAAAAAATCCCAAAAAAATCCCAAAAAAATCCCCAAAAATCTCCAAAAAATCCCAAACTCCCCAAAAACCCCAAAATTCACCCCAAATCCACCTGAAGAACCCCAAAACCCACCCAAAAACCCCAAAAATCCACCCCAAAACTCACCTGGAAATCACAAAATCGGCTCTAAAATCGCCCCCGAAAACGCTAAAAATTCACTTAAAAATTCCCAAAAAAATCCCAAAAAATCCCAAAAAAATCCCAAAAAATCCCAAACATCCCCAAAGCCCCAAAATCCCTGGAATTGAGCCCAAATCCATCCCAAAATCCACCTGGAGACCCCAAAAACCCACCCACAAATGGCCCAAAACTCACCTGGAGAACCCAAAATCCGCTCTAAAATTGCTCCCGAAAACGCTAAAAATTCACTTAAAAAAATTCCCAAAAATTCCCAAAAAAATCCCAAAAAATCCCAAAAAATCCCCAAAAATCCCCAAATCCCCAAAATCCGAAAACCAACCCAAAACACACCTGGAGAACCCAAAATTCCCAAAAATCCACCCAAAAATGACCCCAAAACTCACCTGGAGAACCCAAAATCCGCTCTAAAATTGCTCCCGAAAACGCTAAAAATTCACTTAAAAAAATTCCCAAAAAAATCCCAAAAAATCCCCAAAAATCCGAAACCAACCCAAAATCCACCTGGACACCCAAAATTCCCAAAAGTCCACCTGAAGAACCCCAAAATTCCCAAAAATCCACCCAAAAATGACCCCAGAACTCACCTGGAGAACCCAAAATCCGCTCTAAAATCGCTCCCGAAAACGCTAAAAATTCACTTAAAAAAATTCCCAAAAATTCCCAAAAAATCCCAAAAATCCCAAAAATGACCCAAACTCCCCAAAAGCCCCAAATCCCTGGAATTGAGCCCAAATCCATCCCAAAATCCACCTGAAGAACCCAAAAATCCACCCCAAAACTCACCTGGAGAACCCAAAATCCGCTCTAAAATCGCCCCCGAAAATCTCAAAAATTCACTTAAAAATTCCCAAAAAAATCCCAAAAAATCCCAAAAAAATCCCCCAAAAATCCCAAAATCACCAAAATCCCCAAACTGACCCAAAACACACCTGGACACCCAAAAATCCACCCAAAATTGACCCCAAACTCACCTGGAGAACCCAAAATCCGCTCTAAAATCACCCCCGAAAATGACAAAAATTCACTTAAAAATTCCCAAAAAAATCCCAAAAAATCCCAAAAAAATCCCAAAAAATCCCAAAAAATTCCCAAACTCCCCAAAAACCCCAAAACCACCCCAAAATGGCCCAAATCCTCACCTGTATCCCCGTGCCCGGGGCCGGGCGTAGCCGCTGTAGAAGCGGGAGCGGGCGGAGCCGAAGCCGCCCCCTCCCCGCCCCCGGAATCGCCCCCGGGGGAATCCGCGGTCGGTGCTGCTGATTCCAGGCCTGTTGGTCCTCTTGGGGATCACCTGGAGAGGGGTTTGGGGTGAAATCCAGGGATTTTGGGAAAAAAGGGGAAAAAAATTTGGTGAAAAACGGTGGAAATTTGGGGAAAATCGGACAAAAAATGGTGAAAATCCGTTAAAATTTGAGGAAAATTTGAGGAAAAATGGGGGAAAAGAGGGGAAAAAAGAGGGATTTTGGGTTGAAAAAAGTTTGGGATTAAGTGGGAAAGGGTTTGGGGTGAAATCCTGGGAATTTGGGAAAAAAAAATGGGGGATTTTGGTGAAAATTTGGGGAAAATTGGACAAAAAATGGCGAAAATTGGGCAAAAAATGGGAAAAATCGGACAAAATTTGGGGAATTTTGAGGAAAAATGGGGGGGGGAAGAGGGAATTTGGGTTAAAATCCAAGTTGATTGGGTTTGGGAATTTTGGGGTGAAATCCTGGGAATTTGGGAAAAAATTGGGGAAAAATGGGGAAAATTTGGGTGAAAATCGGTGAAAAAATGGGAAAAATTGGGCAAAAATTGGGGAAAATTGGAGGAAAAATGGGGAAAAGAGGGGAAAAAAGAGGGATTTTGGGTTGAAAAAAGTTTGGGATTAAGTGGGAAGGGATTTGGGGTGAAATCCAGGGATTTTGGGAAAAAAGGGGAAAAAAAATGGAGAATTTTGGTGAAATTTGGGTGAAAATCGGACAAAAAATGGCGAAAATTCGTTAAAATTTGGGGGAAATTTGAGGAATAATGGAGGAAAAGAGGGAAAAAAATAGGGAATTTTGGGTTGAATAAAGTTTGGGATGAAGTGGGAAGGGATTTGGGGTGAAATCCTGGGATTTTGGGAAAAAAAAAAGGAGAATTTTGGTGAAATTTGGGTGAAAATCGGTGAAAAAATGGCGAAAATTGGGCAAAAAATAAGCAAATTATGACAAAAAACGGGGAAAAAGGTGGAAAAAACGAGGGATTTCGGGATAAATAAAGTTTGGGATGAAGTGGGAAGGGATTTAGGGTGAAATCCTGGGATTTTGGGAAAAAAAATGGGGAATTTTGGTGAAAATTTGGGGAAAATTGGTGAAAAAATGGCGAAAATCCGTTCAAATTTGGCCAAAATTCGTTAAAATTTGGGGAATTTTGAGGAAAAAAAGGGGGATAAAGAGGGAATTTTGGGTTGAATAAAGTTTGGGATTAAGTGGGATGGGATTTGGGGTGAAATCCTGGGAATTTGGGAAAAAATTGGGAAAAAATTGAGTGAAAATTGGTGAAATTTTGATGAAAATCGGGCGAAATTTGGCAAAAATCCGTTAAAATTTGGGGAAAATCCGTTTAAAAAATGAGGGAAAAAGAGGGAAAAAAAGAGGGAATTTGGTTTGGGAATTTTGGGGTGAAATCCTGGGATTTTGGGAAAAAAGGGAAAAAAATTTGGAGAATTTTGGTGAAAAAACGGCGAAAATCGGACAAAAAATGGCGAAAATCCGTTAAAATTTGGGGAAAATCCGTTAAAAATGAGGGAAAAAGAGGGAAAAAAGTGGGAATTTTGGGTTGAATAAAGTTTGGGATGAAGTGGGAAGGGATTTGGGGTGAAATCCTGGGATTTTGGGAAAAAATTGGGGAAAAATGGGGAAAATTTGGGGGAAAAATGAGGAAAAAATGGGTGAAAATTTGGGGAAAAATTGGGGAAAATTTGGGGAAAATTGGAGGGAAATGAGGAAAAAATTAGGGAAGAATTGGGGGAAAATTGGGGAAATTTGGGAAAAATTTGGGGGAAATTTAGGAAAAAATTGGGGAAAAAATGGGGAAAAAATGGGGAAAAGTTGGGGAAAAAATGGGGAAAATTGAGGAAAAAATTGAGGGAAAATTGGGGAAAAATTGGGGGAAAATTGGGGGAAAATCCTGGAAAAATTGGGGGAAAATGGGGAAAATTGGAGGGAAATGAGGAAAAAATTAGGAAAGAATTGGGGAAAAATTGGGGAAATTTAGGAAAAATTTGGGGAAAAAATGGGGAAAATTGGGGAAAAAATGGGGAAAAAAATGGGGAAAAATTTGGGGAATTAGGGAAAAAATTAGGGAATAAAGTAGAAAAAATGGGGAAATCATGAGGAAAAAATTGGGAAAATTTGGGGAAAAATGAGAAAAAATTCAGAGAAAAATTGGGAAAAAAATGGGGAAAAAATTGGGAAAAAATTGGG
Organism: Eopsaltria australis; assembly: GCA_034509425.1. Taxonomy (NCBI): domain Eukaryota; kingdom Metazoa; phylum Chordata; class Aves; order Passeriformes; family Petroicidae; genus Eopsaltria; species Eopsaltria australis. The sequence continues at coordinate 6,804 of JAVTVJ010005943.1, forward strand.
GAAAAATTGGAGAAAAAATTGGGGAAAAATAGGGAAAAAAGAATGGAAAAAATAGAAAAAATTGGGAATCATGAGGAAAAAATTGGGGAAAATTTGGGGAAAAATGAGAAAAAATTTGGGGAAAAATTGGGGAGAAGTTGGGGAAAATTGGGGAAAAATTGGGGAAAAATTGGGGGAAAAATTGGGAAAAAAATGGGAAAAAGTAATGGAAAAAACAGAAAAAATTGGGAATCATGAGAAAAAAATTTGGGAAAACTTGGGGAGAAATGAGAAAAAATTTGGGGAAGAATTGGGAAAAATTTGGGAAAATTTGTGGAAAATTGGGGAAAAATCTGGGAAAAAATAGAGAAAAAATAATGGAAAGAATAGAAAAAATTGGGAATCATGAGGAAAAAATTGGGGAAAATTTGGAGATAAATGAGAAAAAATTTGGGGAAAAGTTGGGAAAAATTGGGGAAAATTTGGGGAAATTTGGGGAAAATTGAGGGAAAAACTGGGAAAAAATTGGGAAAAAATTGGGAAAAAATGGGAAAAAATGGGAAAAAATTGGGGAAAAAAGAATGGAAAAAAAAAATTGGGAATCATGAGAAAAAAACTTGGGAAAATTTGGGGGGAAATTGGGAAAAAATTTGGGAAAACTTGGGGATTTTTTTGGGAAACTTTGGGGAAAATTGGGGAAAAAATTGGGGAAAAAATTGGGAAAAAATTAGGAAAAAATAGAGAAAAAATAATGGAAAAAATAGAAAAAATTGGGAATCATGAGGAAAAAATTGGGGAAAATTTGGGGAGAAATGAGAAAAAATTTGGGGAAACTTGGGGATTTTTTTTGGGAAAATTGAGGGTAAAAATTTGGGGAAAAATCGTGAAAAATTCGAAAAAAAATGAGAAAAAAATAGAAAAAAATCAGGAAAAAATGGGAAAAAAACGCAGAAAAATGTGGGAAAATTTGGGGAGTTTTGGGAAAATTGGGAAATGTTGGGAATTGGGTGGATTTTGGGAACTTGGGCTCACCTTGATCTGCCTCCCTCTGAACAGGGATTCATCCAGAGCCATCGACGTCCGCACCGACTCCTTGTCCGAGAACTCGATGTAGGCAAAGCTGGCACCAAAAAGGGACAAAATTGACCCAAAATGGACCCAGAATTGACCCAAAATTGGACCAAAATGGACCCAAAATTGGACCCAAAATGGACCCAAAATGGACCCAAAATGGACCCAAAATGGGCCCAAAATGGACCCAAAATTGGCCCAAAATGGACCCAAAATTGGCCCAAAATGGACCCAAAATGGACCCAAAATTGGACCCAAAATGGACCCAAAATGGACCCAAAATGGACCCAAAATTGGCCCAAAATGGACCCAAAATGGACCCAAAAATGACCCAAAATGGACCCAAAATGGACCCAAAATGGACCCAAAATGGACCCAAAATTGGACCCAAAATGGATACAAAATGGAGCCAAAATGGAGCCAAAATGGACCCAAAATTTGAGCTAAAATTGAGCCAAAATCGAGCCCCAAATTCACCCAAAATCAACCCAAAAACAAGGAAAATTCACCTGAAAATTGACCCAAAATCATCCCCAAACTTGACCCAAAATGGACCCAAAATCAGCCCAAAAACTGGCCCAAGATTGACCCAAAAATGAGGAAAATTGACCCAAAAACACACCCCAAAATTCCAGAAAATCCAACCCAAAATCCACTCAAAGGAAGAGAAAAAAACGACCCCAAAATTCACCCAAAAACGGGGAAAATTCACCCAAAAATCAACTAAATTTTGGGTGAATTTTGGGTGATTTTTGGACAAATTTTGGTGATTTTTGGGTCCATTTTGGGTGAATTTTTGGTCATTTTTGATCAATTTTGGGTCCATTTTGGGTCCATTTTGGGTCCGTTTTGGGTCCATTTTGGGTCCATTTTGGGTCCATTTTGGGTCCAATTTTGGGTCCATTTTGGGTCCAATTTTGGGTCCATTTTGGGTCCATTTTGGGTCCATTTTGGGTCCATTTTTGGTCCAATTTTGGGTCCATTTTTGCTCCATTTTGGGTCCATTTTGGATCCATTTTGGGTCCATTTTGGGCCAATTTTGGGTCCATTTTGGGTCCAATTTTGGGTCCATTTTGGGTCCATTTTGGGTCAAATTTGTCCAATTTTGGGTCCATTTTGGGTCCATTTTGGGCCAATTTTGGGTCCATTTTGGGTCCAATTTTGGGTCCATTTTGGTCCATTTTGGGGTCCATTTTGGGGCCATTTTGGGGCCATTTTGGGTCCAATTTTGGGTCAATTTTGGGTCCAATTTTGGGTCCATTTTGGGTCAATTTTGGGTCCATTTTGGGGCCATTTTGGGGCCATTTTGGGCCCATTTTGGGTCCATTTTGGGCCCATTTTGGCTCCATTTTTGAGTCAATTTTGTCTCCATTTTGTCTCCATTTTGGGCCAATTTCTCCCAAATTCCACCCGATTTTCCCGGGGTTTTTTTCCCCTGCATCCACGAGGCTCTGGGGGGGTCCCTAACGAGCCCTAATTAACCCTAATTAGCTTAATTACCCCTTGGGGTGGCCGCTGTACTTGTCACACAGGATGGTGACGCGGTTGACGGAGCCGCAGCCGTGGAAGTGAGCCTCCAGCTCCTCGGCCGTCGCTCCGTAATCCACCTGGAAAACATTCCCAAAAAAACCCTTGGAGCGGCCCCAAAACATCCCTGGGGTGTCCCCAAAAATATCCCTGAGAGTTCCTGAAAAATTCCTGAAAAAATCCGGGAAAATTTGGGGAAAATTCGCAAAAAAGGCACAAAAAAGTCGGAAAAAATGTGTTGAAAAATGCTGGAAAATTCCACAAAAAATTCCCAAAAAATTCCCAAAATATCCCTAAAGTATCTCTGAAATATCCGAAAATATTCCCCAGGTTCTCCTAAAAAAACCCCAAGAAAATCCGGGAAAATTTGGGAAAAATTCGCAAAAAAATCACAAAAAAATTGGAAAAAAACGCGTTAAAAAATCTTGAAAAATTCCACAAAAAATTCCCAAGAATTCCACAAAAAATTCCCAAAAATTCCCAAAATATTCCTGACATATCCCAAATTATCCCTGAGAGTTCCCAAAAAATTCCCAAAGAAATCCGGGAAAATTTGGGAAAAATTTGCAAAAAAATCGCAAAAAAATTGGAAAAAAACGCGTTAAAAAATCTTGAAAAATTCCACAAAAAATTCCCCAAAATTCCCAAAAAATTCCCAAAAATTCCCAAAATATTCCTGATATATGCCAAAATATCCCTGAGAGTTCCTAAAAAAATTCCTAAAAAAATCCGGGAAAATTTGGGAAAAATTCGCAAAAAAATCGTGAAAAAATGGTAAAAAATGTGTTAAAAAATCCTGGAAAATTCCACAAAAAATTCCCAAAAATTCCCCAAAAACTCCTAAAATATTCCCAAAATATCCCAAAATATCCCTGAGAGTTCCAAAAAATTCCCAAAAAAATCAGGGAAAATTTGGGAAAAGTTCACAAAGAAGTCACAAAAAAATTGCAAAAAATGCATTAAAAAATGCAGGAAAATTCCACAAAAAATTCCCAAAAATTCCCCAAAAATTTCCAAAAATTCCTAAAATATTCCTGACATATCCCAAAATATCCCTGAGAGTTCCTAAAAAATTCCCAAAGAAATCCCGGAAAATTTGGGAAAAATTCGCAAAAAAATCGTGAAAAAAATCACAAAAAATGCGTTAAAAAATCCTGGAAAATTCCACAAAAAATTCCCAAAAATTCCTAAGATATCCCTGACATATCCCAAAATATCCCTGAGAGCTCCTAAAAAATTCCTAAAAAATCCGGGAAAATTTGGGGAAAATTCGCAAAAAAATCACGAAAAAATGGCAAAAAATGTGTTGAAAAATGCTGGAAAATTCCACAAAAAATTCCCCAAAAATTCCCAAAAATTCCCAAAAAATTCCCAAAAATTCCCAAAAATACTCAATAATATTCCTGACATATGCCAAAATATCCCTGAGAGTTCCTAAAAAATTCCTAAAAAAATCCGGGAAAATTTAGGAAAAATTTGCAAAAAAATCGCAAAAAAATTGGAAAAAAACGTGTTAAAAAATCTTGAAAAATTCCACAAAAAATTGCCAAAAATTCCCAAATAATTTCCAAAAATTCCTAAAATATTCCTGACATATCCCAAAATATCCCTGAGAGCTCCTAAAAAATTCCCAAGAAGATCTGGAAAAATTTGGGAAAAATTCGCAAAAAAATCGTGAAAAAATCGCAAAAAATGCATTAAAAAATCCTGGAAAATTCCACAAAAAATTCCCAAAAATTCCCAAAAAATTCCCAAAAATTCCCCAAAATATCCCAAATTATTCCCCAAGTTTTCCTATAAAAATCCTGAAAAAATCTGGAAAAAGTCGTGAAAAATTCAAGGGAAATTCGTGAAAAATTCCCAAAAAATTACAAAAAAAACCACATTAAAAAGTCCTAGAAAATTCCAGAAAAAAATTCCCAAAATTCCCCAAAAAATTCCCTAAAAATTAACAAAAACAAATCCTGGATTATTCCCAAAAATTCCTGAAACATTTCCAAAAACTCCCAAAACTCCCTCCAAAAAATTCCCAAAAAACTCCCCAGAAATTCCTAAAAAACCCCCAAAAAATCCCCAAAAAATCCCAAAAAATCCCTGAAAAAATTCCCAAAAAAATCCCCAAAAATTCCCAAATATTTCCCAGACCCCGTGGGATTTTCAGGAATTTTTTGGGAATTTTCTGGGAATGTTTTGGGAAGGTTTTGGGGGTGCTCACGTTGCCCACGTAGATGGAGCGAGCGTCGGCCTCCATCTTCTCCTCCAGGGACATGATCACCGGGCCAGCTGGAAAAAAAACGGGAATTCTGGGAATTCTGGGATGGATTCCGGGGGTTTTGGGAATTTGGGGGGGAATTGTGGGAATTCTGGGAGTTTGGGGGTTTTTTTGGGATTTTTTTGGGATTTTTTTAGGGAGGTTTTGGGAATTTTGGGGGATTTTTTGGGGGATTTTGGGGGATTTTTTTCTGGGATTTTTGGGATTTTTTTTCCTGGAATTTTTGGGGTTTTTTTCTGGGATTTTGAGGGATTTCTTTTCTGGGATTTTTGGGGGAATTTTTCTGGGATTTTTCAGGAATTTTGGGGGATTTTTTTTCTGGGATTTTGGGGAATTTTCCTGGAATTTTTGGGGTTTTTTTCTGGGATTTTGAGGGATTTTTTTCTGCGATTTTTGGGAATTTTTCCACGATTTTTCAGGAATTTTGGGGGATTTTTTTTCTGAGATTTTTGGGGAATTTTTCCTGGAATTTCTGGGTTTTTTTCTGGGATTTTGAGGGATTTTTTTTCTGGGATTTTTGGGAATTTTTCCACGATTTTTCAGGAATTTTGGGGGATTTTTTTTCTGGGATTTTTTTTTCCTGGAATTTTTGGGGTTTTTTTCGAGAATTTCGAGAAATTTTTTTCTGGGATTTTTGGGGGAATTTTTCTGGGATTTTTCAGGAATTTTGGGGGATTTTTTTTCTGGGATTTTTTTTTCCTGGAATTTTTGGGTTTTTTTTTCCAGGGATTTTTAAGGGATTTTTTTTTCTGGGATTTTTGAGGGAGTTTTGAGATGATTTCGGGGTGATTTTGGTGCAATTTTTGAGTGATTTTTGGGGTGATTTTCGTGTAATTTTAGCCTGATTTTGGGGTGATTTTGGCTTTTTTTTGTGCAATTTTTGTGTGATTTTGGGGTGGTTTTTGGAGGAATTTTTAAGGAATTTTGGGGTTTTTTTTTTTGGGATTTTTGGGCAGGATTTTTGGGTGATTTTGGGCTGATTTTTGGTGTAATTTTGGGCTGATTTTTGGTGTAATTTTGGGCCGTTTCTGCTCTGATTTTGGGGTGATTTTGGCCAGGATTTTTGGGGGTGTTTTTGGTCTGATTTTGACCCGATTTTGGTGTAATTTTGGGCTGGTTTTGGTGTGATTTTTAGGTGATTTTTTGGCAATTTTGGGCTGATTTAGGGCAGGATTTTGGGGTCATTTTTTTGGTGTAATTTTTGGGTGATTTTTGGTGTGGTTTTTGCGTGATTTTGGGGCTGATTTTTTGTGTAAGTTTGGGGTAATTTTGGGCTGATTTGGGGCTGCTTTTGGCCTGATTTTGGCCAGGATTTTGAGATGTTTTTGGGCTGGTTTTGGTGTAATTTTGGGGCTGATTTTGGGGTGATTTTTGGGCTGATTTGGGCTATTTTTGGTGTGATTTTTGTGTGATTTTTGGGCTGATTTGGGGCTGATTTGGGGCTGATATTGAGCAGATTTGGGGCTGATTTTGGTGTAATTTTGGGGCCGATTTTGGGGTGTTTTTGGGCAGATTTTGAGCTGATTTTGGGCAGATTTTGGGCAGATTTTGGGCTGATCTTAGTGTAATTTTTGTGTGATTTTTGGGTGACTTTTGGTGATTTTTGGGCTGATTTTGGCCCTGTTTTTGGGGTAATTTTGGGCTGTTTTTGGCCAGGATTTTTGGGGGTTTTTTGGGCTGATTTGGGGCTCTTTTCAGTGCAATTTTTGTGTGATTTTTGTGTGATTTTTTGGGGATTTTTTGGCTGTTTTTGGGCTGATTTTGGTGTAATTTTGGGATGTTTTTGGCCAGAATTTTTGGGGTTTTTTGGGGCAGATTTTTGGGCTGATTTTTGGGTGATTTTTTGCCTAATTTTGGTGTAATTTTGGGGCTGTTTTTGGGCTGATTTTGGGCTATTTTTAGCCAGGATTTTTGGGGTTTTTTTGGGCTGATTCTGGCCTGATTTTGGTGTAATTTTGGGGCTGGTTTTGGGGTAATTTTGGGCTATTTTTGGCCAGCATTTTTGTGTAATTTTGGGCAGTTTTTTGGGTGATTTTTTGCCTAATTTTGGTGTAATTTTGGGGCTGATTTTGGGCTGATTTTTTGGGTGAGTTTGGTGCAATTTTGGGGCTGTTTTTGGGGTAATTTTGGGCTGATTTTGGCCAGGATTTTTGGGGGTTTTTTGGGCTGATTTTGGTGTAATTTTTGTGTGATTTTTGGGCTGATTTTTGAGCGATTTTTGGGGTAATTTTGGGCTGTTTTTGGGCTGATTTTGGCCAGGAATTTTGGGCTGATTTTGGGGCTGATTTTGGGCTGTTTTTGGTGTAATTTTTGGCTGATTTTTGTGTGATTTTTGAGCGATTTTTGGGGTAATTTTGGGCTGATTTTGGGCTGTTTTTTGTGTAATTTTGGGGCTGTTTTGTGGGCTGATTTGGGGTGATTTTGATGTAATTTTGGGGCTGATTTTGGGCTATTTTTGGTGTAATTTTTGTGTGATTTTTTTGGTGATTTTTGGCTGATTTTTTGGGCTGATTTTGGTGTAATTTTGGGTTGATTTTGGGCTCATCTTTATGAGATTTTTTAGTGATTTTTATGGGATTTTGGGGCTGATTTTGGCCAGGATTTTTGGGCTGATTTGGGGCTGTTTTGGGGCTGATTTTGGGGTGTTTTTGGGGCTGATTTTGGGGTGTTTTTGGGGCTGATTTTGGGGTGTTTTTGGGGCTGATTTTGGGGTGTTTTGAGGCTGATTTTTGTGTGATTTTTGTGTGATTCTGGTGTGATTTTTAGGTGATTTTTGGCTGATTTTGGGGTGATTTTTGGTGATTTTTTAGCCTGATTTTGGTGTAATTTTGGGGCTGATTTTGGGTTGATTTTGGGCTGATTTTTGAGCGATTTTTGGGGTAAATTTGGGCAGATTTTGGGCTGTTTTTGGGGTAATTTTGGGCTATTTTTGGGCTGTTTCTGGGCTGATTTGGGGCAGATTTTGGGCTGTTTCTGGTGTAATTTTTGGCTGATTTTTGTGTGATTTTTGGGGTAATTTTGGGCTGATTTTGGACTGTTTTTTGGAGCTGATTTTGGGGCTGATTTCGGGCTGATTTTGGGGTAATTTTGGCCAGAATTTTTGGGGTTTTTTGGGGCAGATTTTGGGGCTGATTTTTGGGCTGATTCTGGCCTGATTTTGGTGTAATTTTGGGGCTGATTTTGGGCTATTTTTGGCCAGGACTTTTGGGGTTTTTTTGAGCTGATTCTGGCCTGATTTTGGGGCTGATTTTGGTGTAATTTTTGGGCTGATTTTGGGCTGATTTGGGGCTGATTTTGGTGTAATTTTTGTGTGATTTTTTGGCTGTTTTTGGGCTGATTTTGGGGTAATTTTGGGGTAATTTTGGGGCTATTTTTGGCCAGGATTTTTGGGGTTTTTTTGGGCTGATTTGGGGCTCTTTTCGGTGCAATTTTTGTGTGATTTTGGTGTGATTTTTTGGCTGATTTTTTGGCTGTTTTTAGCCTGGTTTTGGTGTAATTTTTGGCTGATTTTTGAGCGATTTTTGGGGTAATTTTGGGCTGATTTTGGGCTGTTTGTTGGAGCTGATTTTGGGGCTGATTTCGGGCTGATTTTGGGGTAATTTTGGGCTATTTTTGGCCAGAATTTTTGGGGTTTTTTGGGGCAGATTTTGGGGCTGATTTTTGGGCTGATTCTGGCCTGATTTTGGTGTAATTTTTGGGCTGATTTTGGGCTGATTTTGCTGTGATTTTTTTGGTGATTTTTTGGCTGTTTTTGGGGTTGATTTTGGGGTAATTTTGGGCTATTTTCGGCCAGGATTTTTGGGGGTTTTTTGGGCTGATTTGGGGCTCTTTTCGGTGCAATTTTTGTGTGATTTTTGTGTGATTTTTGTGTGATTTTTTGGCTGATTTTGGGCTGATTTTGGTGTAATTTTGGGGCTGATTTTGGTGTGATTTTTGGCTGATTTTTTGGCTGTTTTTGGGCTGATTTTGGGGTAATTTTGTGTGATTTTTGTGTGATTTTTTGGTGATTTTTTGGCTGTTTTTGGGCTGATTTTGGGGTAATTTTGGGCCGATTTTGGTGTGATTTTTGGCTGATTTTTTGGCTGTTTTTGGGGCTGATTTTGGGCTGATTTTGGGGTAATTTTGGGGCTGATTTTGGTGTGATTTTTGGCTGATTTTGGGGCTGTTTTTGGGGTTGATTTTGGGGTAATTTTGGGGCCGATTTTGGTGTAATTTTTGGCTGATTTTTTGGCTGATTTTGGGGCTGATTTTGGGGTAATTTTGGGGTAATTTTGGCCAGGATTTTTGGGGGTTTTTTGGGCTGATTTGGGGCTTTTTTCGGTGCAATTTTTGGGTGATTTTTGTGTGATTTTTTGGCTGATTTTTTGGCTGTTTTTGAGCTGATTTTGGTGTAATTTTGGGGCTGATTTTGGGCTGTTTTTGGTGTAATTTTTGGCTGATTTTTGAGCGATTTTTGGGGTAATTTTGGCCAAAATTTTTGGGGTTTTTTGGGGCAGATTTTGGGGCTGATTTTTGGGCTGATTCTGGCCTGATTTTGGTGTAATTTTGGGGCTGTTTTTGGGCTGATTTTGGGCTATTTTTGGCCAGGGTTTTTGGGGTTTTTTTGAGCTGATTCTGGCCTGATTTTGGGGCTGATTTTGGTGTAATTTTTGGGCTGATTTTGGGCTGATTTGGGGCTGGTTTTGGTGTCATTTTTGTGTGATTTTTTGGCTGTTTTTGGGCTGATTTTGGGGTAATTTTGGGGTAATTTTGGGCTATTTTTGGCCAGGATTTTTGGGGTTTTTTTGGGCTGATTTGGGACTGTTTTTTTGGGCTGATTTTGAGCTATTTTGGTGTAATTTTGGGGCTGATTTTTTGGTGATTTTTTGGTTGTTTTTAGCCTGATTTTGGCGTAATTTTTGGCAGATTTTGGGGTGGTTTGGGGCAGATTTTTTGGTGTTTTTTGGGCTGATTCTGGCCTGATTTTGGTGTAATTTTGGGCTGATTTGGGGCTGATTTTGGTGTAATTTTGGGGTGATTTTGGTGTAATTTTGGGCTGATTTGGGGCTGATTTTGGTGTAATTTTGGGGTGATTTTTTTGGTGATTTTTATGGGATTTTTGGGCTGATTTTTTGGCTGATTTTGGTGTAATTTTGGGCTATTTTTGGCCAGGATTTTTGGGGTTTTTTTGGGCTGATTCTGGCCTGTTTTTGGTGTAATTTTGGGGCTGATTTTGGGGTGATTTTGGGCTGATTTTTTGGGGCTGAGTTTGGTGTAATTTTGGGGATGTTTTTGGGGTAATTTGGGGCTATTTTCGGCCAGGATTTTTGGGGTTTTTTGGGGCAGATTTTGGGGCTGATTTTTGGGCTGATTCTGGCCTGATTTTGGTGTAATTTTCGGGCTGATTTTGGGGTAATTTGGGGCTATTTTTGGCCAGGACTTTTGGGGTTTATTTGAGCTGATTCTGGCCTGATTTTGGGGCTGATTTTGGTGTAATTTTTGGGCTGATTTTGGGCTGATTGGGGCTGATTTTGGTGTCATTTTTGTGTGATTTTTTGGCTGATTTTGGGCTATTTTGGTGTAATTTTTGTATGATTTTTTGGCTGTTTTTGGGCTGATTTTGGGGATGTTTTTGGGGTAATTTTGGGCTATTTTTGGCCAAGATTTTTGGGCTGTTTTTGGGCTGATTTGAGGCAGATTTTGGGCTGTTTCTGGTGTAATTTTTGGCTGATTTTTGTGTGATTTTGGGGCTATTTTTGGCCAGGATTTTTGGGGGTTTTTTGGGCTGATTTGGGGCTGTTTTTGGTGTAATTTTTGTGTGATATTTTTTGTGATTTTTGGCTGATTTTGGGTGATTTTTTGGCTGATTTTTTGGCTGTTTTTAGCCTGATTTTGGTGTAATTTTGGGGCTGATTTTGGGCTGATTTGGGGCTGGTTTTGGTGTGATTTTTGTGTGATTTTTTGGCTGATTTTGGGGCTGATTTTGGGCTGTTTCTGGTGTAATTTTTGTATGATTTTTTGGCTGTTTTTGGGCTGATTTTGGGGATGTTTTTGGGGTAATTTGGGGCTATTTTGGCCAGGATTTTTGGGGTTTTTTTGGGCTGATTTGGGGCTCTTTTCGGTGCAATTTTGGTGTGATTTTTGTGTGATTTTTTGGTGATTTTTTGGCTGTTTTTGGGCTGATTTTGGGGTAATTTTGGGGCTGATTTTGTGTGATTTTTTGGCTGATTTTTTGGCTGTTTTTGGGCTGATTTTGGGGTAATTTTGGGGTAATTTTGGGCTATTTTTGGCCAGGATTTTTGGAGTTTTTTTGGGCTGATTTGGGACTGTTTTTTTGGGCCGATTTTGGGCTATTTTGGTGTAATTTTGGGGCTGATTTTTTGGTGATTTTTTGGTTGTTTTCAGCCTGATTTTGGTGTAATTTTTGGCAGATTTTGGGGTGGTTTGGGGCAGATTTTGGGGTGTTTTTTGGGCTGATTCTGGCCTGATTTTGGTGTAATTTTGGGCTGATTTTTTTGGTGATTTTTATGGGATTTTTGGGCTGATTTTTGGCTGATTTTTTGTCTGATTTTGGTGTAATTTTGGGCTATTTTTGGCCAGAATTTTTGGGGTTTTTTTGGGCTGATTCTGGCCTGGTTTTGGTGTAATTTTGGGGCTGATTTTGGGCTGATTTTTTTGGTGATTTTTGGCTGATTTTTTGGGTGAGTTTGGTGTAATTTTGGGGGTGTTTTTGGGGTAATTTGGGGCTATTTTTGGCCAGGATTTTTGGGGTTTTTTGGGCTGATTTTGGGCTGATTTGGGGCTGGTTTTGGTGTGATTTTTGTGTGATTTTTTGGCTGATTTTGGGGCTGATTTTTGGGCTGATTTTGGGCTATTTTGGTGTAATTTTTGTGTGATTTTTTGGCTGATTTTGGGCTGATTTTGGGCTATTTTGGTGTAATTTTTGTGTGATTTTTTGGCTGTTTTTGGGCTGATTTTGGGGTAATTTTGGGGTAATTTTGGGCTATTTTTGGCCAGGATTTTTGGGGTTTTTTTGGGCTGATTTG
>JAVTVJ010005946.1:0-13025 GCA_034509425.1 Eopsaltria australis
CTGTCCCCAGCTGTCCCCAGCTGTCCCCAGCTGTCCCCAGCTGTCCCCTGTCCCCCCAGGCCCTGGAAGTCGCTCACCGGCAGCTGCTGCGCTCGCTGGGGGCCGATGCCACCGCCCCCGATGTCCCCAAGGTCCCCAAGGTCCCCTGCCGGGCCCCGCGGGGACACGGTGGCACTGCCACCCACAGCACAGGTGAGACCCCGACACCCTGAGTGTCACCCTGAGTGTCACCCTGAGTGTCACCCTGTCACCAAGTGTCACCCTGAGTGTCACCCTGTGTCACCCAGTGTCACCCTGAGTGTCCCTGAGTGTCATCCTGAGTGTCACCCCCACTCCGTGCCACCCTCAATGTCCCCCTTAATGTCCCCTCCATGTCCCCTCTCTCACTCCTCAACCCCAATCCCATTTCTCCCATTAATTCCCCATTAATTCCCCATTAATTCCTCATTAATTCCTCATTAATTCCCTGTTATTTCCCCCATTATTTCCCCTATTAAATTCCCCCATTTCCCTATTAAGTTTCCCTATTAATTCCCATTTTCCCCCATTATTTCCCCATTAATTCCCTTATTAAGTCCCCATTATTTCCCCCCATTATTTCCCCATTATTTCCCCTATTAATTCCGCGCCATTTTCCCTATTTAATTCTCGACGCTCATTAATTCCCATTATTTCCCTCCTATTAAATCCCGGCCATTAATTTCGCGCCATTTTCCCCCCATGTAATTCGGCCTATTTTTCCCTAATTCATCGCGCCCATTAATTCCCCATTAATCGCCCATTAATTGCCCATATTATTTCGCTATATGAATCCCCCCTTATTCCGCCATATATTTCCCCGCTATTAATTTCCCCATTTCCCCCATTATTTCCGCTATTAATTCCCCCATTATTCCCCTATTATATCCCCAATTAATTTCCCCCATTTCCCTATTAATTCTCCCCATTAATTTCCTAATTAATCCCCCATTAATTCCCCCATTAATTCCCTATTATTTCCCCTAATTAATCCCCCATTAATTTCCCCATTTCCCCCATTAATTCTCCCCATTAATTTCCTAATTAATCCCCCATTAATTTCCCCATTAATCCCCCATTAATTTCCCCATTTCCCCCATTAGTTCCCTATTATTTCCCTAATTAATCCCCCATTAATTTCCCCCATTTCCCTATTAATTCTCCCCATTAATTTCCCCATTAATTCCCCATTAATCCCCCATTAATTCCCATTAATTTCTTTTCCAGGCTCCGACGCCCCCTCCCACCTTTAACCCCGGAAGGGGGTGGGGGATGGGATTCTCCCCCCTCTCCCCTCCCCCAAAATCCCGGGAATTTTTTTTTTTTCCAAAGGGAATTCCAGCCGGGAATTCCCGCCCCGGACACCGCCGGACATCCAGAGAAAAATGCACTTTGTTGGGAAAATCCCCCTTTTCCCCCCAAAAAAAATCCTATAAATATGTACGTACGCCCCTCCCCCACCCTGTAAATACCCCCCCAAAAAACCCCCCCGGGTGTCCCCTCCCCCACCCCGGTGACAATCGGGGGTGACACGGTGACAATCGAGGGCTGCCACCCCCAAAATCCCCGCCTTCCCCCCCAAAATCCCGATTTTTTCCTCAGAATTCCGGATTTTTCCCTCAAAATCCTGGAGTTTTCCCCCCCCAAAATTCCGGAGTTTTCCCCTGGAAAATCCCAGGTTTTTTCCTCAAAATCCTGGGGTTTTCCCTCAAAATTCCAGAGTTTTCCCTTAAAATCCTGGAGTTTTCCCCCCCAAAAAAATCCTGGAGTTTCCCCCCCCAAAAAAATCCTGGAGTTTCCCCCCCAAAAATCCCTGATTTTTTTCCTCAAAATTCCGGATTTTTCCCTCAAAATCCTGGAGTTTTCCCCCCCAGAAATTCTGGGGTTTTCCCCCAGAAATTCCGGTTTTTTTCCCAAAAAATTCCGGGTTTTCACCTCCAAAAACCCAGGAGTTTCCCCCCCAAAAAATCCTGGAGTTTCCCCCCCAAAAATCCCTGATGTTTTTCCTCAAAATTCCGGATTTTTTCCTCAAAATCCTGGAGTTTTCCCCCCCCAAAAAATTCCGGAGTTTTCCCCTCGAAAATCCCAGGTTTTTTCCTCAAAATCCTGGGGTTTTCCCTCAAAATTCCAGAATTTTCCCTTAAAATCCTGGAGTTTCCCCCCCTCAAAAATCCCAGGGTTTTCCCCCAGAAATTCCGGGTTTTTTCACCAAAAATTCCGGGTTTTCACCTCCAAAATTCCGGAGTTTTTCCCCCCAAAATCCCGGATTTTTCCCCAAAAAAATTCCAGGCTTTTTCCTCAAAAATTCCAGGTTTCCACCCCGAAAATCCTGGAGTTTCCCCCCAAAATCCTGGAGTTTCCCCTCCCAAAATCCCAGGGTTTTCCCCCAAAAATCCTGGATTTTTCCCCAAAAAAATTCCAGGTTTTTTCCTCAAAAATTCCAGGTTTCCACCCCCAAAATTCCGGAGTTTTCCCTCCCAAAATTCCCGATTTTTTCCTCAAAATTCCGGATTTTTCCCCCCAAAATCCCTGGGCTTTCCCCCAAAATTCCGGGTTTTCCCCAAAATCCCAGCTTTTTCCCCCAAAATTCTGGAGTTTCCCCCTAAAATTCCAGGTTTTTCCCCCCAAAATCTTTGGTTTTCCCTGAAAATCCTGGGATTTTTCCCCAAAATCCCGGTTTTTCACCCCAAAATCCCGGGGGGTTCCATATATAAATATTATAAATACCAGAGCCCGGGGGGGCCCTGGAAAACGGGAAAGAATTCCCGAGTTCTGGAGTCGTTTTTTGTGGGATTTGTGGGTTTTTTTTTAATAGGATTTGGGATTTTTTTTCCATGGGGGAAGTGGGAGGGGTCCCAAATCCCGGGATTTGGGATTTGGGGAGCAGATCCTGGGAATTCCCGAGGTCCTGGAATGGGTGGGAGGGATTTGGGAATGGGGTGGGGAATTTTGGGATCCGGATTCTCCCCGGTTCCTGGGATTTGGGATTTGGGGGTTCTGGAGATCCCGGGGGTCCTGGAGCAGTGGGAGGGATTTGGGATTTGGGAATTCTGGGATTTGGGAATTCCGGGATTTGGGAATTCCGGGATCCAGCCCCGCGCTTTCCCAAGGGCTGATCGTGTTCCCAGGGCGAGTGATGTCACCAAAATGTCCCCAGGGTGTCACACTGTCCCCAGGGGTCTCACAGTGTCCCCAGGGGTCTCACACTGTCCCCAGGGGTGTGACACTGTCCCCAGGGTGTCACACTGTCCCCAGGGGTGTCACACTGTCCCCAGGGGGTGACAATGCTCCGAGCTGGTGACAATGCTCTGGTTTATTTACAATGGCAGGGGGAGGTGGCACTGTCCTGTCCCTGTCCCTGTCCCCAGGGGGGTCCCAGTAACTCCCAGTAACTCCCAGTTCCCCCGGGAGTGGCCCTGCAGCAGCAGAGGGGGACAGGGAGGGGACACCAGGACACCCCCCGATGTCCCCGTGTCCCCTCCAGGGTCCTCGGCACAGCGGGGAGGTGGCACCTCTGGGGTCACCTCCGGTGTCACCTCTGGGGTCACATCCCAGGTGTCTCCAGTGTCACGTCCTGATGTCCCCACGGTCAGGTTCGTGGTGTCCCTGATGTCACATCCCAGTGTCCCCAATGTCCTGTTCTTGGTGTCCTCAAATGTCACATTCTCAGTGTCCTTGGTGTCCCATCCCCGGTGTCCCCGGTGTCACAAGGTGAAGATCTCGTCCTCGCTGTCCCCAATGTCCCCAATGTCACAAGGTGAAGATCTCGTCCTCGCTGTCCCCGATGTCCCTGATGTCCCCGATGTCCCCAGTGTCCCCAGTGTCCTTGGTGTCACAAGGTGAAGATCTCGTCCTCGCTGTCCCCAATGTCCCCAGTGTCCCCAATGTCACAAGGTGAAGATCTCGTCCTCGCTGTCCCCAATGTCCCCAGTGTCCCCAATGTCACAAGGTGAAGATCTCGTCCTCGCTGTCCTCGCTGTCCCCGATGTCCCCGGTGTCACAAGGTGAAGATCTCGTCCTCGCTGTCCTCGCTGTCCCCGATGTCCCCGGTGTCCCCAGTGTCCCCAGTGTCCCCAATGTCACAAGGTGAAGATCTCGTCCTCGCTGTCCTCGCTGTCCTCGCTGTCCCCGGTGTCCCCAGTTTCACAAGGTAAGCATCTCGTCCTCGCATGTCCTCGGCTGTCCCCAAAATGTCCCCGAGTCCCCAGTGTCACAAGGTGAAGATCTTGTCCTCGCTGTCCTCGCTGTCCCCAATGTCCCTGATGTCCCCAATGTCCTCAGTGTCACAAGGTGAAGATCTTGTCCTCGCTGTCCCCGATGTCCCCAGTGTCGCAAGGTGAAGATCTCGTCCTCGCTGTCCCCAATGTCCTCGCTGTCCCCGGTGTCCCCAATGTCCCCAGTGTCACAAGGTGAAGATCTCGTCCTCGCTGTCCTCGCTGTCCCCAGTGTCCCCGATGTCCCCGGTGTCCCCGATGTCCCCAATGTCCCCAGTGTCACAAGGTGAAGATCTCGTCCTCGCTGTCCCCAATGTCCTTGCTGTCCTCGCTGTCCCCAATGTCCCCGATGTCCCCGGTGTCCTCGCTGTCCCCAGTGTCCCCAGTGTCACAAGGTGAAGATCTCGTCCTCGCTGTCCCCAGTGTCCCCAATGTCACAAGGTGAAGATCTCGTCCTCGCTGTCCCCAATGTCCTCGCTGTCCCCGGTGTCCCCAATGTCCCCAGTGTCACAAGGTGAAGATCTCGTCCTCGCTGTCCCTGAGCGCGGCCGCCCGGGGGTTCCTGGTCAGGGGTCGGGGTCCGAGCCGGGCCCCCCGCGGGGACGAGGGGCTGCGGCCACCCCCGGCCAGGGCGGGGCTGTGGGGACACGGCGGTGACACCGGGGTGGCGCTGCCACCGCCCCCGTGCCAGGAAGCTCCCGTCCCACCCCCGCTCTCCCTCCGTTTCACCCCAGTTTTGCTCCAGTTTTGTCCCAGTTTCACCCCAAATTTCGCCCCAATTTTTCCCCAATTTCGTCCCAGTTCCACCCCAGTTTTCCCAGATTTCCCCCCAATTTTATCCCAATTTCCCCCCAATTTTATCCCAATTTTTCCCCATTTTTATCCCAATTTTTCCCCAATTTTATCCGAAATTTTTCCCCAATTTTATCCCAATTTTCCCCAATTTTATCCCAATTTTTCCCCAATTTTATCCCAATTTTTCCCCAATTTTATCCCAATTTTTCCCCAATTTTATCCCAATTTTTCCCCAATTTTATCCCAATTTTTCCCCAATTTTATCCCAGTTTTTCCCCAATTTTATCCCAATTTTCCCCAATTTTATCCCAATTTTTCCCCAATTTTATCCCAATTTTTCCCCAATTTTATCCCAATTTTCCCCCAATTTCATCCCAGTTTCACCTGTTTTCCCCCCAATTTTATCCCAGTTTTTAACCCAATTTTATCCCTGTTTTCCCCAAATTTTCCCCAATTTCATCTCAGTTTCACCCCGGTTTTCCCAGATTTCCCCCCAATTTTATCCCAATTTTTCCCCAATTTTATCCCAATTCTTCCCCAGTTTTGTCCCAGTTTTCCCAAATTTGCCCCCAATTTTATCCCAATTTTAAACCCAATTTCACCCCAATTTTATCCCAATTTTTCCCCAATTTCATCCCAGTTTTCCCAAATTTCCCCCAATTTCCCAATTTTCCCCCCCTTTTATCCAATTTTTCCCAAATTTTGCCCAATTTCACTCCAATTTTCCCCCACTTCCCCCCAATTTTTTCTCCAATTTCCCCCCAAATTTTCCCCAATATTCCTCCCCAATTTCCCCCCAGTTTCCCCCCAGTTTGCCCCAGTTCAGACCAGTTCCCACCTGGTATTTTGGCTCTGGAGCTGCTGCGCCGTCGCCTCCTTGAAGTGGCTGAAAAACCCCAATTTTCACCCATTTTTTTCCTGATTTTGCCTCAAATTTTGCCCAAATTTTTCCCAGATTTCCCCCCCCAGTTCCCTCCCAGTTTATCCCAGTTCCTCCCAGTCCCCACCCGTTCTCCTGTCCCCAGATCCGCTGCTCCAGCGCCTCCTTGGAGTGGCCCAGAAGCCCCAGTTCCACCCCAAATTTCCTTCAAATTTTTCCCCATTTTTTCCCCAAATTCCCTCCAATTTTTTCCCAGATTTCCCCCCCAGTTCCCTCCCAGTTTATCCCAGTCCCTCCCAGTCCCCACCTGTTCCCCGGTCCCCGGATCCGCAGCGCCGCCGCCTCCTTGGAGCGGCCCAGAAGCCCCAATTCCACCCCATTTTTTTCCTGATTTTGCCTCAAATTTTGCCCAAATTTTACCCAATTTCTCCCAGATTTCCCTCCCAGTTCCCTCCCAGTTTATCCCAGTCCCTCCCAGTCCCCACCTGTTCCCCGGTCCCCGGATCCGCAGCGCCGCCGCCTCCGTGGAGCCCCAGCCCCAAATTTCATTTCAACCCAAATTTACTCCAATTCTGACCCAAATTTTTCTCAGATTTTCCCCCCAGATTTCCCCCCAGTTCCTCCCAGTTTATCCCAGTCCCTCCCAGTCCCCACCCGTTCTGTCCCCGGATCCTCTGCTCCAGCGCCTCCTTGGAGCGGCCGAGAAGCCCCAATTTCCCCCCATTTTTTTCCTGATTTTGCCTCAAATTTTGCCCAAATTTTACCCAATTTCTCCCAGATTTCCCTCCCAGTTCCCTCCCAGTTTATCCCAGTCCCTCCCAGTCCCCACCTGTTCCCTGGTCCCCGGATCCGCAGCGCCGCCGCTTCCTTGGAGTGGCCCAGAAGCCCCAATTCCACCCCAAATTTCCTTCAAATTTTTCCCCATTTTTTCCCCAAATTCCCTCCAATTTTTTCCCAGATTTCCCCCCAGTTCCCTCCCAGTTTATCCCAGTCCCTCCCAGTCCCCACCTGTTCCCCGGTCCCCGGATCCGCAGCGCCGCCGCCTCCTTGGAGCGGCCCAGAAGCCCCAATTTCACCCCATTTTTTTCCTGATTTTGCCTCAAATTTTGCCCAAATTTTACCCAATTTCTCCCAGATTTCCCTCCCAGTTCCCTCCCAGTTTATCCCAGTTCCTCCCAGTCCCCACCCGTTCTCCTGTCCCCGGATCCGCAGCGCCGTCACCTCCTTGGAGTGGCCCAGAAGCCCCAATTCCACCCCAAATTTCCTTCAAATTTTTCCCCATTTTTTCCCCAAATTCCCTCCAATTTTCCCCCCAGATTTCCCCCCCAGTTTCCTCCCAGTTTATCCCAGTCCCTCCCAGTCCCCACCCGTTCTCCTGTCCCCGGATCCGCAGCGCCGCCCCTTCCTTGGAGCAGCCCAGAAGCCCCAATTTCCCCCCATTTTTTTCCTGATTTTGCCTCAAATTTTGCCCAAATTTTACCCAATTTCTCCCAGATTTCCCTCCCAGTTCCCTCCCAGTTTATCCCAGTCCCTCCCAGTCCCCACCTGTTCCCCGGTCCCCGGATCCGCAGCGCCGCCGCCTCCTTGGAGCGGCCGATCTCGGCGTCCAAGCGCCGCAGGAAATCCGAGGCCGAGAGGTCGTGGCGGGAGGGGCTGGGGGGCTCCGGGCCATCCCCGGGAATGTCCCCGGGAATGTCCCCGGGAATGTCCCAGTGATCCCGGGTGTGATCCCGGGGCTGATCCCGGGGATGATCCCGGTGATCCCGGTGCGCCGGGGCCGGGATGAGCAGCGTGGGTTTCAGGAAGATCGTGTCCGAGGCGTAGAGGCGATTGGCGCGCTGGATCTGCTCCATCTGCGGGATCCGTGGGATCAGGATTGGGATGGGATCGGGATGGGATTGGGATGGGACAGGGATGGGATTGGGATGGGATTGATGAGATTGATGGGGTCGGGATTGGGATGGGATTTATGGAATTTATGGGATTGGGATTGATGGGATGGGATTGGATTTATGGGATTGGGATTGATGGGATTTATGGGAGAGGGATTGGGATGGAATTTATGGGATTTATGGGGTTGGGATGGGATTGATGGGGTCAGGATTTGGATGGGATTGGGATGGGATTGATGGGATTGGATTGGGATGGGATTGATGGGATTGGGATGGAATTGGGTTGGGATTGGGATGGCATTTATGGGATGGGGTTGATGGGATTGATGGGATTGGGATGGGATTGATGGCATCGGGATCAGGATGGGATGAGCAGCGTGGGTTTCAGGAGGATGGGATTGGGATGGGATTGGGGACAGGGATGGGAACACAACAGGGACAGGAATGGGACCGAGATAAGGACGGGGATGGGAAGGGGACAGGGACGGGATGGGGACAGAGACGGGATGGGGACAGAGAAATGGGCGGGAAGGGGACAGGGATGGGGACAGGGATGGGGACAGGGACAGGACGGGACGCGGTCCGGGATGGGCGAGCGAAGGGAACCGGGACCGGACGGGCCCGGAATGACCCCTGGGGACCCCCGGGGCCTTCCCTGCGCCCGCTCCCGCTCATGTCCCCGCCGTGTCCCCCCCCCGTGTCCCCCGTGTCCCCCGTGTCCCCCCCCGTGTCCCCTCACCGTCACTCCGTAGCGCAGCGCCAGCCCCGGCAGCGTGTCCCCGGGCTGCAGGCGGTGCTCCCGCGGGGCCGCCCCGGCTCCGCCGCTCCCGGCCATGGCCCGCCCGGGGCTCCCGGCCCGGGGTCGCTCCCGGGTCCCTCCCGGGTCCCTCCCGGGGCTCCCGGCCCGGCCCCGCCGCTCACGGGGCGCGCTGGGCCCCGGGCCCCGCCGAACCGCGCCGCCTGCTGGGAGTTGTAGTTCCGCCTATGTCATTCCCGCAGCCACCCTCGTGACCGATCCCCCGCGGGTAAACTACAGCTCCCATCGAGCCGCGGGGGCCGCGCCGAGCGCTCTCTGATTGGTCGTTTTCCCCCGCGCGCTGCCGGCTGGGAAGCAGAACCCGGAAGCGGCGGCGGCGGCGGTTGCCATGGAGACCGCGGCCTAGCGGGGCCGCCATGTCCTTTAAGCGCGACGAGAACGACCCGGGGCCGCTCGGGGCGCTGCAGGTGGGGCCGGGACCCTCGGGACCCCTCCCCGGACACCCCTCGGGGACCCCCGGCACCCCCAACCCCGCTCCCGGCCTCGCCGCGCCACCCCCGCGCTCAGCCCCGGGGCGCGGCCTGCACCCCCCGGGTCCCCTCGGGCCCTCCCTGGGCCCCCCCGAACCCCTCGGATCCCCTCAGGCCTTTCCCGGTCCCCTCCGAGCGCTTCCCCGGAGCCCCCGGGACCCCCAGCCCTTCCCGGGGTCTCCCTTTGTGTCCCCTCAGCCCCTCCCAGCGGTGTCCCGTCTGCTGGGGGGGACACTTTGGGGACAGTTTGGGGGTGACCCCTGGGTGTCCCCGCTGTCCCCAGAGGCGCCGCGTGGCCGAGCTGCTGGCCAGCGCCATCCCCGAGGACGAGGCGCTGCTGCTGCGCGATGGCAGGTGAGCTGTGCCCAACTGTCCCCAGGTGTCCCCAGGCTGGGTTTGGGGTCCCCGGCACTGTCCCCACGCTGTCCCCTCGCTGTCCCCAGGCTGGCGTGCTCGCTGTGTCCCCACCGGCCCGTGTGTGACACTCTGGAGATGCTGGTGCTGCACCGGGCGGGCAGGAAGCACCTGGACAGTGAGTGGCACCTGTCCCCTGCTGTGTCACCTGCCCTGTCCCCTCCTGTGTCACCTGCCCTGTCCCTGTGTCCCCATGTCCCCTCCTGTGTCACCTGCCCTGTCCCGGTGTCCCCAGGCCTGCAGCGTTCCTACGCCCGGCTCCGCTCGCCCCAGGTGACCCCGCAGGGACCGCAGGTGACCCCGCAGGAGGCGCCGGGGGAGGCCCCAGGTGTGCAGGTGGGTGTGGCCCAGATGGGCGTGGCCTCAACGGGTGTGGCCCCCGCGGGTGTGGTCACAGATGGGCGTGGCCTCTATGGGTGTGGTCCTGGGAGGGCGTGGCCTCCATGGGTGTGGTCCCCAGTTGGGTGTCCCCAGGTGGGCGTGGCCTCTATGGGTGTGGTCCTGGGAGGGCGTGGCCTCCATGGGTGTGGTCCCCAGTTGGGTGTGTCCCCAGTTGGGTGTCCCCAGGTGGGCGTGGCCTCAATGGGTGTGGTCCTGGGTGGGTGTGGCCTCCATGGGCACGGCTCCAGTTGGGCGTGTCCCCAGGTGGGTGTGGCCTCAGTGGGTGTGGTCCTGGGAAGGCGTGGCCTCCATTGGGCGTGTCCCCAGGTGGGTGTGGCTTCCATGGGTGTGGTCCCAGTTGGGCGTGGCCCCAGTTGGGCATGGCCTCAGTGGGTGTGGCCCCAGTTGGGCGTGGCCTCAGTGGGTGTGGCCCCAGTTGGGCGTGTCCCCAGGTGGGCGTGGTCCCAGTTGGGCGTGTCCCCAGTTGGGCGTGGCCTCAGTGGGTGTGGCCTCATTGGGTGTGGCCCCAGTTGGGCGTGGCCTCATTGGGTGTGGCCTCATTGGGTGTGGCCCCAGTTGGACGTGGCCTCATTGGGTGTGGCCCCAGTTGGGCGTGGCCTCATTGGGCGTGGCCTCATTGGGTGTGGCCCCAGGTGGGCGTGGCCTCATTGGGTGGGGCCCCAGTTGGGCGTGGCCTCAGTGGGTGTGGCCCCAGTTGGGCGTGGCCTCAGTGGGTGTGGCCTCATTGGGTGTGGCCCCAGTTGGGCGTGGCCTCATTGGGTGTGGCCTCATTGGGTGTGGCCCCAGTTGGGCGTGGCCTCATTGGGTGTGGCCCCAGTTGGGCGTGGCCTCAGTGGGTGTGGCCTCATTGGGTGTGGCCCCAGTTGGGCGTGGCCTCAGTGGGTGTGGCCTCAGTTGGGTGTGGCCTCATTGGGTGTGGCCTCAGTTGGGTGTGGCCTCATTGGGTGTGGTCCAGGGAGGGCGTGGCCTCCATGGGCGTGTCCCCAGGTGGGCGTGGCCTCACCCGGGCGTGTCCCCGTCCCTGTGTCCCCGTCGCTGTCCCCAGGCGCCGCTGCTGGCCCGCACGCGCCGTGTCACCCGCAGCGCCCTCCTGCCATCGGCGCCCTACAGCAGCTGCTGCCACAGAGCCCGGTCAGGGACGGGAAACGGGGAAAAACGGGGGAAAACGGGAAAAACCGGGAAAAACGGGGCGGAAATGGGGGGAAAATGGGAAAAAGAATGGGGGAAAATGGGGAAAATTGGGGAGAGAATGGGGAAAAATGCATGAAAAAAAAGAAAAAATGGGAAATGGGGGGGAAATGGAGAAAAGTGGGGGGGAGATGGGGAAAATTGGGGAAAAAATGGGAAAAAATGGGGGAAAATGGGGGAAATGGGAAAAATGGGGGAAAATAGGGAAAAACGGGGTGGAAATGGGGGGAAAATGGGAAAAAGAATGGGGGAAAATGGGGAAAATTGGGGAGAGAATGGGAAAAAATGCGTGAAAAATAGGAAAAAATGGGAAATGGGGGGAAAATGGAGAAAGATGGAGAAAGAATGGGGAAAAATGGGGAAAGAATGGGGGAAAATGGGAAAAAATGGGGGAAGAGTGGGGGAAAATGGGGAAAATTGGGGAAAATAGGGGGAAAATGGGGAAAAAATGCATGAAAAATAGGAAAAAACGGGGGAAATGGGGGGAAAATGGGGAAATAATGGGAAAAAATGTGGAAAAACGGGGGAAAACGGGGTGGAAATGGGGGGAAAATGGGAAAAAGAATGGGGGAAAATGGGGAAAATTGGGGAAAGAATGGGAAAAAATGGGGGGAAATGGGGAAAAATGGGGAAAATGGGGAAAAATGGGGGAAATTGGGGAGAGAATGGGAAAAAATGCGTGAAAAATAGGAAAAAATGGGAAATGGGGGGAAAATGGAGAAAGATGGAGAAAGAATGGGGAAAAATGGGGAAAGAATGGGGGAAAATGGGAAAAAATGGGGGAAGAGTGGGGGAAAATGGGGAAAATTGGGGAAAATAGGGGGAAAATGGGGAAAAAATGCATGAAAAATAGGAAAAAACGGGGGAAATGGGGGGAAAATGGGGAAATAATGGGAAAAAATGTGGAAAAACGGGGAAAGAGTGGGAAAAAAATGGGAAAAGACGGGGAAAATGGGGAAAGAATGGGAAAAATGGGGGGGAAATGGGGGAAAATGGGGAAAGAATGGAGGAAGAGTGGGGAAAAATGGGGAAAGAATGGGAAAAGATGGGAAACAATGGGGGGAAATGGGGAAAAATTGGGGAAGAGTTGGGAAGAATGAGGAAAGAATTGGAAGGAATGGGGAAATAATGGGGAAAAATGGGGAAAAGCATGGAAAAACGGGGAAAGAATGGGGGGAAACGGGAAAAATGGGGAGAAATTGGTGGGAAAATGAGAAAAATGGGTGGAAAAATGGGAAAAACCGGGGAAAAATGGGAAAAGATGGGAAAAACTGGGAAAGGGGCATGGGGACATGAGGAAAAAACGGGAAAAACTGGGAAAAACCAGGAAAAGATGGGAAAAAGCAAGAAAATGTGGGAAAGGGGCACAGGGAGATTGGGAAAAGGTCTGGGATTCCTGGGACTGGGAGTGAGGAAGGTGAGGGAAAGTTCCGGAATCCTCTGGGTCGGGATCAGTGGGATGAGGAGAATTGGGGGGAAAATCCCAGAATTCCCAGGAAAGGGAATTTTTCAGGATTCACCCCCTCTCCTTTTCCCCTCCCAGGCCAAAGGGCAGCAGCTCCCAGGTTGGGATCCCCGGGATGATCCCAAAGAATTCCCGGATGCCACCGGAGCCGTCGCGGAATTCCGGGAATTCCGAAAGCCTCCAAGAGGGTGAGACCCCCCCCCCAAAATTCCAGGGGGTTTTCCTGGGAATTCCCCATTCCTGGAATTCCCACAACCTCCTCTTCCCTCCCCCAGGCGTTCCCAAGAAAAGGAAGTCATCAGGAAGGAAAGGGAATTCCCGGATTTCCGAAGGGTCCAAAGGGAATTCCCAGATTTCCGAGGGGCCGAGCCCGGAGCGGCTCCGGATCCTGAGGCACCACCTGCACCTGCGCAGGTGAGTTGGGGGATGGGAATTCTGGGAAGAATCCCAAAAATTCCCCCAAAAATCTT
>JAVTVJ010005947.1:0-11893 GCA_034509425.1 Eopsaltria australis
CGACTGCCGCCTCTTCAAATTCCGCATGGAGCAAGATCCCTCACAGACCCAAGCTGCCACCGACTAGGACCCCGGCTGCCCTTGCAGGGCCAAAACCCTCCTCCAAACTGACATCAAGAAACTGGGGGGCAGAGTTCTCTTTCTCAGAGAAAAGGGACACTTTTTGTGTCCCGGCCCTAAGGCACTCTGCTCCCTGCAGCCTCCTGCAATTCTGTATGGATCAAGACTCCACGCAGACCTAAACTGCCATCAACTAGAACTCTAGCTGCAAGTGTAGGGCTAAATGCCTCCTAGAAACTGGCATCATGGATTTGGGGGACTGAATTTTCCTTCACATGGAAATGTGCCATTGTTTGCATCGAAGGCCACATATCTGGGAGTTTACAGCCGCATGCTGAAATTCTGCATGGATTAAGATTCCACGCAGAACCAAGCTGCCACCGACAAGGACCCTGGCTGCCTTTGAAGGGCCAAAACCCTCCTCCAAACTGACATCAAGAAACTGGGGGGCAGAGTTCTCTTTCTCAGAGAAAAGGGACACTTTTTGCGTCCCGGCCCTAAGGCACTGTGCTCCCGGACGCCATCTGAAATGCCACGCGGATCAAGGTCCTTCCCACACACAAGCTTCCATCAACTAGAACTCTGGCTGCAATTGTAGGGCTAAATGCCTCCTAAAAACTGGCATCATGGATCTGGGGGCTAAGTTTTCTTTCACATGGAGAAGCGCCATTGTTTGCATCGAAGGCCACATATCTGGGAGTTGACAGCCGCTTGTGGAAATTCCGCATGGATTAAGATTCCACGTGGACCCAACCTGCCACCGACAAGGACCCTGGCTGCTTTTGAAGGGCCAAAACCCTCCTCCAAACTGACATCAAGAAACTGGGGGGCAGAGTTCTCTTTCTCAGAGAAAACGGACACTTTTTGTGTCCCGGCCCTAAGGCACTCTGCTCCCGGACGCCACCTGAAATGCCGCATGGTTTAAGATCCTTCCCAGACCCAAGCTGCCATCAACTAGAACTCTGGCTGCAACTGTAGGGCTAAATGCCTCCTAAAAACTGGTATCATGC
This sequence comes from Eopsaltria australis, assembly GCA_034509425.1. Classification (NCBI taxonomy): domain Eukaryota; kingdom Metazoa; phylum Chordata; class Aves; order Passeriformes; family Petroicidae; genus Eopsaltria; species Eopsaltria australis. The sequence continues at coordinate 1,071 of JAVTVJ010005947.1, forward strand.
ATCTGGGGGACTGAATTTTCTTTCACATGGAAATGCACCATTGTTTGCATCGAAGGCCACATATCTGGGAGTTGACAGCCGCATGCTGAAATTCCGCATGGATTAAGATTCCACGCAGACCCAAGCACCCACCGACAAGGACCCTGGCTGCCTTTGAAGGGCCAAAACCCTCCTCCAAACTGACATCAAGAAAGTGGGGGGCAGAGTTCTCTTTCTCAGAGAAAAGGGACACTTTTTGCATCCCGGCCCTAAGGCACTCTGCTTCCGGCTTCCTCCTGATATTCCGTATGGATCAAGATTCCTCGCAGACCCAAGCTGCCACCAACAAGGACTCTGGCTGCCCTTGCAGGGCCAAAACCCTCCTCCAAACTGACATCAAGAAACTGGGGAGCAGACTTCTCTTTCTCAGAGAAAAGGGACACTTTTTGTGTCCCGGCCCTAAGACACTGTGCACCCTGCTGCCTCCTGAAAATTCGTATGGGTCAAGATTCCTCGCAGACCCAAGGTGCCACAATAAAGAGCCCTGGCTGCCCTTGCAGGGCCAAAACCCTCCTCCAAACTGACATCAAGAAAGTGGGGGGCAGAGTTCTCTTTCTCAGGACACTTTTTGTTTCTCGGCCCAAAGGCACTGTGCTCTCTGCAACCTCCTGAAATTCCGTATGGATCAAGATTCCTCGCAGACCCAAGCTGCCACCAAAAAGGACACTGGCTGGCCTTGCAGGGCCAAAACCCTCCTCCAAACTGACATCAAGAAACTGGGGGGCAGAGCTTTCTTTCTCAGAGAAAAGGACACTTTTTGTGTCCTGGCCCTAAGGCATTCTGCTCCCGGACGCCACCTGAATTTCCATATGGATCAAGATTATTCGCTGACGCAAGCTGCCATCAACCAGGACTCTGGTTGCATTGTAGGGCTAATATCCTCCACCAAACCGACATCATGAATCTGGGGGCCTAAGTTTTCTTTCACGTGGAAAAGTGCCATCATTTGTATCGTAGGCCCCCTGTCTGGGAGTAGACTGCCGCCTCTTCAAATTCCGCGTGGCGCAAGATCCCTCACAGACCCAAGCTGCCACCAAGAATGACCCTGGCTGCCCTTGCAGGGCCAAAACCCTCCTCCAAACTGACATCACGAAAGTGGGGGGCAGAGTTGTCTTTCTCATAGAAAAGGGACACTTTTTGTGTCCCGGCCATAAGGCACTCTGCTCCCTGCTTCCTCCTGATATTACGTATGGATCAAGATACCTCGCAGAACCATGCAGCCCCCGAGAAGGACCCTGGCTGGCCTTTGCAGGGCCAAAAACCCTCCTCCAAATGACATCAAGAAACTGGGGGGCAGAGTTCTCTTTTCTCAGAGAAAAGGGACACTTTTTGTTTCCGGGCCCTAAGGCACTGTGCTCCCTGCTGCCTCCTGATATTCCGTATGGATCAAGATTCCTCGCAGACCCAAGGTGCCACAATAAAGAGCCCTGGCTGCCCTTGCAGGGCCAAAATCCTCCTCCAAACTGACATCAAGAAACTGGGGGGCAGAGTCCTCTTTCTCAGAGAAAAGGGACACTTTGTCTTTCTCGACCCTAAGGCGCCGTGCTCCCTGCTGCCTCCTGAAATTCCGTATGGATCAAGATTCCTCGCAGAACCAAGTAGCCCCCGTCAAGGACCCTGGCTGGCCTTGCAGGGCCAAAACCCTCCTCCAAACTGACATCAAGAAAGTGGGGGGCAGAGCTCTCTTTCTCAGATAAAATGGAAACTTTTTGTTTCCCGGCCCTTATGCGCAGTGCTCCCTGCTGCCTCCTGAAATTCCGTATGGATCAAGATTCCTCGCAGACATAAACTGCCACCGACTAGGACCCTGGCTGCCCTTGCAGGGCCAAAACCCTCCTCCAAACTGACATCAAGAAAGTGGGGGGCAGAGTTCTCTTTCTCAGAGAAAATGGGCACTTTTTGTGTACCGGCCCTAAGGCACTCTGCTCCCTGCTGCCTCCTGAAATTCCGTTGGATCAAGATTCCTCGCAGACCCAAGCTGCCACAATAAAGAGCCCTGGCTGCCCTTGCAGGGCCAAAACCCTCCTCCAAAACTGACATCAAGAAGTGGGGGGTAGAGTTCTCTTTCTCAGAGAAAACGGACACATTTTGTGTCCCGGCCCTAAGGCACTCTTCTCCCGGACGCCACCTGAAATGCCACACGGATCAAGATCCTTCCCACACACAAGCTGCCATCAATAGAACTCTGGCTGCAATTGTAGGGCTAAATGCCTCCTAAAAACTGGCATCATGGATCTGGGGGACTAAGTTTTCTTTCACATGGAAAAGCGATATTGTTTGTATCGAAGGCCCCATGTCTGTGAGTTGACAGCCGCTTGCGGAAATTCCGCACAGATTAAGATTCCTCGCAGGCACAAGCTGCCACCGACAAGGACCCTGGCTGCCCTTGCAGGGCCAAAACCCTCCTCCAAACTGACATCAAGAAACTGGGGGGCAGAGTTCTCTTTCTCAGAGTAAAGGGACAGTTTTTGTGTCCCGGCCCTAAGGTACTCTTCTCCCGGACGCCATCTGAAATGCCACACGGATCAAGATCCTTCCCAGACCAAGCTGCCATCAACTAGAACTCTGGCTGCAATTGTAGGGCTAAATGCCTCCTAAAAACTGGCATCATGGATCTGGGGGCTAAGTTTTCTTTCACATGGAAAAGCGCCATTTTTTGTATCGAAGGCCACATATCTGGGAGTCGACTGCCGCATGCTGAAATTCCGCATGGATTAAGATACCACACAGACCCAAGCTGCCCCCGACAAGGACCCTGGCTGCCTTTGATGGGCCAAAAGCCTTCTCCAAACTGACATCAAGAAAGTGGGGGGCGGAGTTCTCTTTCTCAGAGTAAAGGGACACTATTTGCATCCCGGCCCTAAGGCACTCTGCTCCCGGCTTCCTCCTGATATTCCGTATGGATCAATATTCCTCGCAGACCCAAGCTGCCACCAACAAGGAACCTGGCTGCCCTTGCAGGGCCAAAACCCTCCTCCAAACTGACATCAAGAAACTGGGGGGCAGAGTTCTCTTTCTCAGAGAAAAGGGACACTTTTTGTGTCCCGGCCCTAAGGCACTGTGCTCCCTGCTGCCTCCTGAAATTCCGTATGGATCAAGATCCCTCACAGACCCAAGCTGCCACCGACAAGGACCCTGGCTGCCCTTGCAGGGCCAAAACCCTCCTCCAAACTGACATCAAGAAAGTGGGGGGCAGAGTTCTCTTTCTCAGAGAAAAGGGACACTTTTTGTGTCCCTGGCCCTAAGGCATTCTGCTACCGGACGCCACCTGAATTTCCATATGGATCAAGATTATTCGCTGACGCAAGCTGCCATCAACCAGGACTCTGGTTGCATTTGTAGGGCTAAAACCCTCCACCAAACCGACATCATGAATCTGGGGGCCTAAGTTTTCTTTCACATGGAAAAGCGCCATTGTTTGTATCGAGGGCCCCATGTCTGGGAGTTGACAGACGCTTGCGGAAATTCTGCACAGATTAAGATTCCTCGCAGGCCCAAGTGGCCACCGGAAAGGACAGTGAGTGCCCTTGCTGGGCCGAAAGCCTTCTCCAAACTGACATCAAGAAACTGGGGGAAAGATTTGTCTTTCTCAGAGAAAAGGGACACTTTTTGTGTCCCGGCCCTAAGGCACTGTTCTCCCGGACACCACCTGAAATTCCGTATGGATCAAGATTATTCGCTGACGCAAGCTGCCATCAACCAGGACTCTGGTTGCATTTGTAGGGCTAAAACCCTCCACCAAACCGACATCATGAATCTGGGGCCTAAGTTTTCTTTCACGTGGAAAAGTGCCATCATTTGTATCGCAGGCCCCCTGTCTGGGAGTCGACTGCCGCCTCTTCAACTTCCGCATGGAGCAAGATCCCTCACAGACCCAAGCTGCCACCGACAAGGACCCTGGCTGCCCTTGCAGGGCCAAAACCCTCCTCCAAACTGACATCAAGAAACTGGGGGGCAGAGCTCTGTTTCTCAGAGAAAAGGGACACATTTGAGTCCCGGCCCTAAGGCACGGTGCACCCTGCTTCCTCCTGAAATTCTGTATGGATCAAGTATTCTCGCAGACCAAAGCTGCCACCAAAAAGGACACTGACTGACCTTGCAGGGCCAAAACCGTCCTCCAAACTGATATCAAGAAACTGGGGGGCAGAGTTGTCTTTCTAAGACAAAACGGACACTTTTTGTGTCCCAGCCCGAAGGCACTGTGCTCCCTGCTGCATCCTGAAAATTCGTATGGGTCAAGATTCCTCGCAGACCCAAGATACCACAATAAAGAGCCCTGTCTGCACTTGCATGGCCAAAACCCTCCTCCAAACTGACATCAAGAAACTGGGGGGCAGAGTTCTCTTTCTCAGAGAAAAGGGACACTTTTTGTGTCCCAGCCCTAAGGCACTGTGCTCCCGGACGCCACCTGAAATTCCGTATGGATCAAGATTATTCGCTGACGCAGCTGCCATCAACAAGGACACTGGTTGCATTTGTAGGGCTAAAACCCTCCACCAAACCGACATCATGAATCTGGGGGCCTAAGTTTTCTTTCACGTGGAAAGTGCCATCATTTGTATCGTAGGCCCCATGTCTGGGAGTCGACTGCCGCCTCTTCAAATTCCGCATGGAGCAAGATCCCTTGCAGACCCAAGCTGCCACCGACTAGGACACTGGCTGCCCTTGCAGGGCCAAAACCCTCCTCCAAACTGACATCAAGAAACTGGGGGGCAGAGTTCTCTTTCTCAGAGAAAAGGGACACTTTTTGTGTCCTGGCCCTAAGGCATTCTGCTCCCGGACGCCACCTGAAATTCCGTATGGATCAAGATTATTCGCTGACGCAAGCTGCCATCAACCAGGACTCTGGTTTCATTTGTAGGGCTAAAACGCCCCACAAAACCGATATCATGAATCTGGGGGCCTAAGTTTTCTTTCACGTGGAAAAGTGCCATCATTTGTATTGTAGGCCCCCTGTCTGGGAGTCGACTGCCGCCTCTTCAAATTCCGCATGGAACAAGATCCCTCACAGACCCAAGCTGCCACCGACTAGGACCCTGGCTGCCCTTGCAGGGCCAAAACCCTCCTCCAAACTGACATCAAGAAAGTGGGGGGCAGAGTTCTCTTTCTCAGAGAAAAGGGAACTTTTTGTGTCCTGGCCCCAAGGCACTGTGCTCCCTGCTGCCTCCTGATATTTCGTATGGATCAAGATTCCTCGCAGACCCAAGGTGCCACAATAAAGAGCCCTGGCTGCCCTTGCAGGGCCAAAACCCTCCTCCAAACTGACATCAAGAAACTGGGGGGCAGAGTTGTCTTTCTCAGAGGAAAGGGACACATTTTGTTTCTCGGCCCTAAGGCACTGTGCCCCCTGCTGCCTCCTGAAATTCCGTATGGATCAAGATTCCTCGCAGACCCAAGCTGCCACCGACAAGGACCCTGGCTGCCCTTGCAGGGCCAAAACCCTCCTCCAAACTGACATCAAGAAACTGGGGGGCAGAGTTCTCTTTCTCAGAGGAAAGGGACACTTTTTGTTTCTCGGCCCTAAGGCACTCTGCTCCCTGCTGCCTCCTGAAATTCCGTATGGATCAAGTTCCTCGCAGACCCAAGCTGCCACCGACAAGGACCCTGGCTGCCCTTGCAGGGCCAAAACCCTCCTCCAAACTGAGATCAAGAAACTGGGGGGCAGAGTTCTCTTTCTCAGGCGAAAAGGAGACACTTTTTGATTGTCCGGCCCTTAAGGCACTTGTTCCCGTTACGCCTCCTGAAATTGCCACACGATCAAACGTCTTCCCTCAACAAGCTGCCATCACTAGAAGTCTGCTGCCAATTGTAGGGCTAAATGCTCCTAAAACTGGCATCATGGATCTGGGGGACTAAGTTTTTTCTTTCACATGAAAAAGCACCATTTTTTGATATCGAAGGCCCCCATGTCTGGGAGTTGACAGCCGCTTGCGGAAATTCCGTATGGATCAAGATTCCTCGCAGACCCAAGCTGCCACCAAAAAGGACAGTGACTGCCCTTGCAGGGCCAAAACCCTCCTCCAAACTGACATCAAGAAACTGGGGGGGAGAGTTCTCTTTCTCAGAGAAAAGGGACACTTTTTGTGTCCCGGCCCAAAGGCACTCTGCTCCCGGACGCCACCTGAAATTCCGTATGAATCAAGATTATTCGCTGACGCAAGCTGCCATCAACCAGGACTCTGGTTGCATTGTAGGGCTAAAACCCCCAACCAAACCGATATCATGAATCTGGGGGCTAAGTTTTTCCTCATGTTTGGAAAAGTGCCTTCTTTGTATTGTAGGCCCCTATCTGGGAGTCGACTGCCGCCTCTTCAAATTTCCGCATGAGCAAGATCCCTCACAGACCCAGCTGCCACCGACAAGGACCCTGGCTGCCCTTGCAGGGCCAAAACCCTCCTCCAAACTGACATCAAGAAACTGGGGGGCAGAGTTCTCTTTCTTAGACAAAACGGACACTTTTTGTGTCCCGGCCCTAAGGCACTGTGCTCCCGGCTTCCTCCTGATTTTCCGTATGGATCAAGATTCCCCGCAGACCCAAGCTGCCACCGACAAGGACCCTGGCTGCCCTTGCAGGGCGAAAACCCTCCTCCAAACTGACATCAAGAAAGTGGGGGGCAGAGTTCTCTTTCTCAGAGGAAAGGGACACTTTTTGTGTCCCGGCCCTAAGGCACTGTGCCCCCTGCAGCCTCCTGATTTTCCGTAGGGATCAAGATTCCTCACAGACCCAAGCTGCCACCAAAAAGGACACTGGGTGCCCTTGCAGGGCCAAAACCCTCCTCCAAACTGACATCAAGAAACTGGGAGGCAGAGCTCTCTTTCTAAGAGAAAACGGACACTTCTTTTGTCGTGGCCCTAAGGCAATCTGCTCCCGGACACCACCTGAATTTCCATATGGATCAAGATTATTCGCTGACGCAAGCTGCCATCAACCAGGTCTCTGGTTGCATTTGTAGGGCTAAAACCCTCCACCAAACCGACATCATGAATCTGGGGGCCAAAGTTTTCTTTCACGTGGGAAAGTGCCATCATTTGTATCGTAGGCCCCATGTCTGGGAATCAACGGCCCCCTCTTCAAATTCCGCATGGGGAAGATCCCTCACAGACCCAAGCTGCCACCGACAAGGACCCTGGCTGCCCTTGCAGGGCCAAAACCGTCCTCCAAACTGACATCAAGAAACTGGGGGGCAGAGCTCTCTTTCTCAGAGAAAAGGGACACTTTTTGTGTCCCAGCACTAAGGCACTGTGCTCCCTGCTGCCTCTTCAAATTCCGTATGGATCAAGATTCCTCGCAGACCCAAGCTGCCACTGACAAGGACCCTGGCTGCCCTTGCAGGGCCAAAACCCTCCTCCAAACTGACATCAAGAAACTGGGGGGCAGAGTTCTCTTTCTCAGAGAAAAAAGGGACAATTTTTGTGTCCCGGCCTAAAGGCACTGTGCTCCCTGCTGCCTCTTCCAATTCCGTATGGATCAAGATTCCTCGCAGACACAAGCTGCCACCGACAGGGACCCTGGCTGCCCTTGCAGGGCCAAAACCCTCCTCCAAACTGACATCAAGAAAGTGGGGGGCAGCGTTCTCTTTCTCAGAGAAAAGGGACACTTTTTGTGTCTCGGCCCTAAGGCACTGTGCTCCCTGCTGCCTCCTGATATTCTGCATGGATCAAGATCCCTCGCAGAACCAAGCTGCCACCAACAAGGACCCTGGCTGCCCTTGCAGGGCCAAAACCCTCCTCCAAACTGACATCAAGAAAGTGGGGGCAGAGTTCTCTTTCTCAGAGGAAATGGAAAATTTTTGTGTCCCGGCCCTAAGGCACTGTGCCCCCTTCTGCCTCCTGAAATTCCGTATGGATCAAGATTCCTCGCAGACCTAAACTGCCACCGACTAGGACCCTGGCTGCCCTTGCAGGGCCAAAACCCTCCTCCAAACTGACATCAAGAAACTGGGGGGCAGAGTTCTCTTTCTCAGAGAAAAGGGAGACTTTTTGTGTACCGGCCCTAAGGCACTCTGCTCCCGGATACCTCCTGAAATTCAGTATGGATCAAGATCCCTCACAGTCCCAAGCTGCCACCGACAAGGACCCTGGCTGCCCTTGCAGGGCCAAAACCCTCCTCCAAACTGACATCAAGAAACTGGGGGGCAGAGTTCTCTTTCTCAGAGAAAAGGGACACTTTTTGTGTCCTGGCCCTAAGGCACTGTGCCCCCTGCTGCCTCCTGAAAATTCGTATGGATCAAGATCCTTTACAGACCCAAGCTGCCACCGAGAAGGACCCTGGCTGCCCTTGCAGGGCCAAAATCCTCCTCCAAACTGACATCAAGAAACTCGGGGGCAGAGTTCTCTTTCTCAGAGAAAAGGGACACTTTTTGTGTCCCGGCCCTAAGGCACTGTGCTCCCTGCTGCCTCCTGAAAATTCGTATGGATCAAGACTCCTCGCAGACCCAAGGTGCACAATAAAGAGCCCTGGCTGCCCTTGCAGGGCCAAAACCCTCCTCCAAACTGACATCAAGAAACTGGGGGGCAGAGTTCTCTTTCTCAGAGAAAAGGGACACTTTTTGTGTCCCGGCCCTAAGGCACTCTGCTCCCGGACGCCACCTGAAATGCCACACGGATCAAGATCCTTCCCTCACACAAGCTGCCTTCAACTAGAACTCTGGCTGCAATTGTAGGGCTAAATGCCTCCTAAAAACTGGCATCATGGATCTGGGGGACTAAGTTTTCTTTCACATGAAAAAGCACCATTTTTTGTATCGAAGGCCCCATGTCTGGGAGTTGACAGCGGCTTGCGGAAATTCCGCACAGATTAAGATTCCTCGCAGGCCCAAGCTGCCACCAAAAAGGACAGTGACTGCCCTTGCAGGGCCAAAAGCCTTCTCCAAACTGACATCAAGAAAGTGGGGGGCAGAGTTCTCTTTCTCAGAGAAAAGGGACACTTTTTGTGTCCCGGCCCTAAGGCACTGTGCTCCCGGACGCCACCTGAAATTCCGTATGGATCAAGATTATTCGCTGACGCAAGATGCCATGAACCAGGACTCTGGTTGCATTTGTAGGGCCAAACCCTCCACCAAACCGACATCATGAATCTGGGGGCCTAAGTTTTCTTCCACGTGGAAAAATGCCATCATATGTATCGTAGGCCCCCTATCTGGGAGTCGACTGCCGCCTCTTCAAATATCGCATGGAGCAAGATCCCTCACAGACCCAAACAGCCACCGACAAGGACCCTGGCTGCCCTTGCAGGGCCAAAACCCTCCTCCAAACTGACATCAAGAAAGTGGGGGGCAGAGCTCTCTTTCTCAGAGAAAATGGACACTTTTTGTGTCCCGACCCTAAGGCACTGTGCTCCCGGCTTCCTCCTGATTTTCCGTATGGATCAAGATTCCCCGCAGACCCAAGCTGCCACCGACAAGGACCCTGGCTGCCCTTGCAGGGCGAAAACCCTCCTCCAAACTGACATCAAGAAAGTGGGGGGCAGAGTTCTCTTTCTCAGAGGAAAGGGACACTTTTTGTTTTTCGGCCCTAAGGCACTGTGCCCCCTGCAGCCTCCTGATTTTCCGTATGGATCAAGATTCCTCGCAGACCCAAGCTGCCACCAAAAAGGACACTGGGTGCCCTTGCAGGGCCAAAACCCTCCTCCAAACTGACATCAAGAAACTGGGAGGCAGAGCTCTCTTTCTAAGAGAAAACGGACACTTCTTTTGTCGTGGCCCTAAGGCAATCTGCTCCCGGACACCACCTGAATTTCCATATGGATCAAGATTATTCGCTGACGCAAGCTGCCATCAACCAGGTCTCTGGTTGCATTTGTAGGGCTAAAACCCTCCACCAAACCGACATCATGAATCTGGGGGCCAAAGTTTTCTTTCACGTGGAAAAGTGCCATCATTTGTATCGCAGGCCCCCTGTCTGGGAGTCGACTGCTGCCTCTTCAAATTCCGCATGGAGCAAGATCCCTCGCAGACCCAAGCTGCCACCAACTAGGACCCTGGCTGCCCTTGCAGGGCCAAAACCCTCCTCAAAACTGACATCAAGAAACTGGGGGCAGAGCTCTCTTTCTGCAGGAAAAAAGGGACACTTTGTTTGGTGTCCGAGGCCGAAGGCACTTGCTCCCGGAGCCACCGCTGAAATGCCGCATGGATCCAAGATCCTTCCAGACCAAGCTGCCATCAACTAGACTCTGGCTGCAATTGTAGGGCTACAATGCCTCCTAAAACTGGCATCATGCATCTGGGGGACTGAGTTTTCTTTCACATGGAAAAGCGCCATTCTTTGAATCGAAGGCCACATATATGGGAGTTGACAGCCGCATGCTGAAATTCCGCATGGATTAAGATTCCTCGCAGACCCAAGCTGCCACCAACAAGGACCCTGGCTGCCCTTGCAGGGCCGAAACCCACATCCAAACTGACATCAAGAACTGGGGGGCAGAGTTCTCTTTCTCAGAGAAAAGGGACACTTTTTGTGTCCCGGACCTAAGGCACTGTGCTCCCGGATGCCTCCTGAAATTCCGCATGGATCAAGATCCCTTACAGACCCAAGCTGCTTCCAACAAGGAGCCTGGCTGCCGTTGCAGGGCCAAAACCCTCCTCCAAACTGACATCAAGAAACTGGGGGGCAGAGTTCTCGTTCTCAGAGAAAAGGGAATCTTTTTGTGTCCCGGCCCTAAGGCACTGTGCTCCCTGCTGCCTCCTGAAATTCCGTATGGATCAAGATTACTCGCAGACCCAAGCAGCCACCAACAAGTACCCTGGCTGCCCTTGCAGGGCCAAAACCCTCCTCCAAACTGACAT
>JAVTVJ010005949.1:0-12835 GCA_034509425.1 Eopsaltria australis
CTGACAAGGAAACTGGCTGCCCTTGCAGGGCCAAAACCCTCCTCCAAACTGCATCAAGAAAGTGGGGGGCAGAGTTCTCTTTCTCAGAGAAAAGGGACACTTTTTGTGTCCTGCCCTAAGGCACTCTGCTCCTGGACGCCACCTGAAATTCCGTATGGATCAAGATTATTCGCTGACGCAAGATGCCATCAACCAGGACTCTGGTTGCATTTGTAGGGCCAAAACCCTCCACCAAACCGACATCATGAATCTGGGGGCCTAAGTTTTCTTTCACGTGGAAAAGTGCCATCATTGGTATCGTAGGCCCCATGTCTGGGAGTCGACTGCCGCCTCTTCAAATTCCGCATGGAGCAAGATCCCTCACAGACCCAAGCTGCCACCGACTAGGACCCTGGCTGCCCTTGCAGGGCCAAAACCCTCCTCCAAACTGACATCACGAAACTGGGGGGCAGAGTTCTCTTTCTCAGAGTAAAGGGACACTTTTTGTGTCCCGGCCCTAAGGCACTCTGCTCCCGGACACCACCTGAAATGTCGCATGGATCAAGATCCTTCCCAGACCCAAGCTGCCATCAGCTAGAACTCTGGCTGCAATTGTAGGGCTAAATGCCTCCTAAAAACTGGCATCATGCATCTGGGGGACTGATTTTTCTTTCACATGGAAAAGCGCCATTGTTTGCATCGAAAGGCCACATATGGTGGAGTTTGACAGCTGCAAATGCTTGGAAATTCCGCATGGATTAAGATTCCTCGCAGACCCAAGCTGGCCACGCAACAAGACACTGGCTGCCTTATTGCAGGGCAAAACCGCTCCCCAAACTTGACACATCAAGAAACTGGGGCAGAAGTTTCTCTTTCTCAGAGAAAAGGAACACTTTTTGTGTCCTGGCCCTAAGGCACTGGCTCCCATGCTTCCTCCTGATATTCCATATGGATCAAGATCCTCGACAGACCCAAGTGCACAGACAGCCAACACGGGTGCCTTGCAGGGCCAAAAGCCTCTTCCAAACTGACATCAAGAAAGTGGGGGGCAGAGTTCTCTTTCTCAGAGAAAAGGGACACTATTTGTGTCCCGGCCCTAAGGCACTCTGCTCCCTGCTGCCTCTTCAAATTCCGTATGGATCAAGATTCCTCGGCAGACCCAAGCTGCCACAGACAAGGATCCGGGCTGCCCTTGCAGGGCCAAAACCCTCCTCCAAACTGACATCAAGAAACTGGGGGGCAGAGTTCTCTTTCTCAGTAGAAAGGGACACTTTTTGTGTCCCGGCCCTAAGGCACTCTGCTCCCTGCTGCCACCTGAAATTCCGTATGGATCAAGATTATTCGCTGACGCAAGCTGCCATCACCCAGGACTCTGGTTGCATTTGTAGGGCCAAAACCCCTCCACCAAACAGACATCATGAATCTGGGGTCCTAAGTTTTCTTTCACGTGGAAAAGTGCCATCATTTGTATCGTAGGCTCCATGTCTGGGAGTCGACTACCGCCTCTTCAAATATCCGCATGGAGCAAGATCTCTCGCAGACCCAAGGTGCCACCAACAAGGACCCTGGCTGCCCTTGCAGGGCCAAAACCCTCCTCCAAACTGACATCACGAAACTGGGGGGCAGAGTTCTCTTTCTCAGAGAAAAGGGACACTTTTTGTGTCCGCGCCCTAAGGCACTCTGCTCCCGGACACCACCTGAAATGCCGCATGGATCAAGATCCTTCCCAGACCCAAGCTGCCATCAACTAGAACTCTGGCTGCAATTGTAGGGCTAAATTCCTCCTAAAAACTGGCATCATGCATCTGGGGGACTGAAATTTCTTTAACTTGGAAATGCGCCATTGTTTGCATCGAAGGCCACATATGTGGGAGTTGACAGCCGCATGCTGAAATTCCGCATGGATTAAGATTCCTCGCAGACCCAAGCTGCCACCAACAAGGACCCTGGCTGCCTTTGCAGGGCCAAAACCCTCCTCCAAACTGACATCAAGAAACTGGGGGGCAGAGTTCGCTTTCTAGGAGAAAAGGGACACTTTTTGTGTCCCGGCCCTAAGGCACTCTGCCTTCCCTGCTTCCTCCTGATATTCCGTATGGATCAAGAATTCCTCGCAGACCCAAGCGCCACCAACAGGACCCTGGCGCCTTGCAGGGCACAAAACCTCTCCTCCAACTGGACATCAAGAACTGGGGGGCAGAGTTCCTTCTCAGAAGAAAAGGGCACTTTTGTGTCCCGCCCTAAGGCATCTGCTCCTGCTGCGTCTTCAATTCCGTATGGATCAAGATTCCTCGCAGACCCAAGCCTGCACCGACAGGGACCCTGGCTGCCCTTGCAGGTCAAAACCCTTCCTGCCAAACTGACATCACGAAACATGGGGGGCAGAGTTCTTTTCTGCAGGAAAGGGACACTTTTTTGTGTCCTGGCCCCTAAGGCACTCTGCTCACTGGGAAGCACTCTGCTCCCGGACGCCACCTGAAAGTCCGTATGGATCAAGATTATTCGCTGACGCAAGATGCCATAACCAGGACTCTGGTTGCATTTGTAGGGCCAAAACCCTCCACCAAACCGACATCATGAATCTGGGGGCCTAAGTTTTCTTTCACGTGGAAAAGTGCCATCATATGTATCATAGGCTCCCTGTCTGGGAGTCGACTGCCGCCTCTTCAAATCCCGCATGGAGCAAGATCACTCACAGACCCAAGCTGCCACTGACAAGGACCCTGGCTGCCCTTGCAGGGCCAAAATCCTCCTCCAAACTGACATCAAGAAACTGGGGGGCAGAGCTCTCTTTCTCAGAGAAAAGGGACACTTTTTGTGTCCCGGCTAAGGCACTGTGCTCCCGGTGATGCCGTTTGGTTTCTGCCTTTTTTCTTTTATATGTTCTCTGTACTCTCTGCACATATTTTTGTGGCTCTGTAGCCTACTATATTAATAGCTAGTTTTTCCAGTACCTTTCCATAGCCTTTCCCTAAGCAGAAAGACAAAACAAATTCCAGAGCTCCAAGCCCCAGGGGGTTGCAAGGCCCTGTCCTATCTCAGTTCTTCTGGGAACCAAGGCCGAGAACAACTCTGAGGTACATTTTCATAAGCAGAGTGCAGCCAGTGCTGAGAGGGGGGCTCCAGGGAAGGGGCTGGACCTGAGGGGGAATTGAATCGCCACTTGTTCTCCTTATTGGTGCTCTTAATCAATTATGCTAATTTCCTAAAAGCTATAAATATGTACTCACCCTGGAGGGGCTGGGCTTTTATGGACACCTTTCCATAACTGCTCCTGAAGACCTTCAAAATAAAGATCCCCTTTTATATTACCTCCTTGCTAAAATGATCTCGAGTTTCTTTTCCAGGCTGGGGGAAAAGGCAACAGTTATTTGGCACACCCAGAAGGGACACGAGAACCTGGTACCCTTCCTCTGGACCGAAAACATCCTGCAAGGAATTCCTTTCTGACAGCAATCTAAAGAATTCCCTGCCACGGGCCTGAGGTCGAGACACCATGGTTCCAAGATCCCACAGGAGGTAGTATAAAGGTGGTTCTTTTCGTTGTGTAGTGTGTAGTTTGTATGTGTGTGTATTGTTTATGTATTGTGTATCTGTTTAAAGTCAGTAATTGTTAGCGATCCCAGGACAACCTGGCGTGGTGGTGAGAAAATTTGCTTTTGAAATCATTTCTCCAAGTTTTTCCTGTTGCCGATTTTCCAACCTGCCCCAGAGATCGGCTGGTGGGGAGGAGGCGGGTGTGTGATCTCGGCTGAGATTGTTCACTGGTAGAGAAAAGCAAATCACAGTGCGAAAGTTTATTTCATGTTTAGCACATGCGAGTTTTGAATTGAAAGCTGGCCTGGAGACATCTGGGCATGGAGCGGCCGGGGGAGGCCTGGTCTGCTTCTTGGTAGGAGGTGGGGGATGGGCCCGCTTCCTACAGGTTTGTGGAGCGGCTGGGTGTCCAGCCTGCTCCTTGGTGGGAGGCTGGGGAGAGATTCCCACTTCCTACAGGTTTGTGGAGCGGCTGGGTGCCCAGCCTGCTCCTTGGTGGGAAGCTGGGGAGAGATTCCCACTTCCTACAGGTTTGTGGAGCGGCTGGGTGCCCAGCCTGCTCCTTGGTGGGAGGCGAGTGAGAAATCCTCGCTTCCTACAGGTCTGTGGAGAGGCTGGGTGTCCAGCCTGCTCCTTAGTGGGAGGCGAGGGAGAGATCCTCGCTTCCAGCAAGTTTTGTGGAACGGCCGAGAAAGCTCGGTTCGCACCATTGTAAGGGAAGGGGGAGAAGCCCCCACTTTCTATGTTCCATCTGTAAAAAGTTTTTCCACGATTTTAAGGCAAGGGCGACTCCCGGACTTCCGGGACGGCTCCGCGAGCAGGGCGGTCACTCCCCCGTGACAGAAGCGGGGCACCAGCCGCTCTGAGAGGGGCGGAGGTGATTCCTGCCATTGCCCTGGTCACGGCCGGGGGATGCGCGGGGGAGCGGTCCCAGGAAGCGAACCGGGACCGGGGCTGCCGCTGCGCTGCTTCGGCCCTGCTCTGGCGGAGGCGGGGCCGCCGCTGCGCGGCCACGGCCCGGCTCACTCGCTGCTCCTGGGCCCCGCCCGCACCGGCCCAGAGCGGGCCGGGAGTGTGAGATCTAAGAGCAGGAACGGCCCTATCGCACTTTCCACAGTAACGAGCTTGTTTTAAGGACACCCGAGAGCCGCTGTGAGCAGCAGCACGGGCCGAGCGCGGGCGAGCCGGGGGTGCCCCTGGGCGGGGGTGCCCGCATGCCGCGCCCGTCCCCGGCCGTGCGAGGGCAGCGAGCGCTCTTTGTCTGCTCTGGTAAGCACTCAAAAGGGAAACACCGAGCCCAAAGAACAAGAAGCCGTTTTTAGGCTCCCTTAAACCATGCTATAAGTAAGCAGAGTCCTGTGTTAACAAATATCTTAGAATGGTTTACTGAGTTAAATTTGTAAAAGACCTTCTCCTGTATCCTTGTGAGTAAAAAAGACCAAGGACTCTTTACTATTATGTAAAATAATCCTGAAACTGGAGAACTAGGGCAGTCAGCAACTGAAAATTGCTGCATCCAACCAGCAGCCAAGAATTGATACATCCAACAGTTGCATGCAACCCACTGTAAGTTTGTTCTGTGAACATAGAAGACATGGACCCTATGCCATGCTACTGAAACTGGATAATGTTATTCTGAAAACGTTTGCTGTCAATCCTAGTATGTCTGTTCCCAGCACTAACTGATAATGTATTTAAGTCTGACTGTTTGCAGACCATTCCAGCAGAGCAGACCTGAAAGATGTGCCAGCCTGGGAGCTGTATGCAGATGAGAGCAGCTTCATGCGAGATGGCAAACAAAAGACAGGTTATGCAGTAACAACCACGAACCAGGTAACCATGAGAAAAGTGTTACCATCAAATGTACCATCACAAAAAGCTGAACTGATTATATCAATGAAAGATCTAGAACTGAGCAAAGTCATCTAGAAGGAAGGAAGACTAGCAACTATTCAAGCCTAGAGACTGAGTCTATGTTGAATGAAGGGACAGTAATCTTACGAGCTAAGTAAAAGAGTCATTCCAAGTCCTGACTACCCTCACCAAATCCAAAGCTGCTGGCAGAGAGCCTTGAATTCACTGCTCCAGAGTTAAGAAGACGTCTGCTCCATAGACAGCCAGAAAAGAGAGACTGATACAAATTGAGATGATATGATTTAAACTGTTCTTTTGTAACTCTTATCTGTACAGTTGGTAACCGTGATTCAAATTTGGTCCTAAAATTTGCATGTAACTCTAGTCCAAAATGTATCCAAAAGCTCTTCATAAGGACAACTTGTCAAAGTTGAGAATCTGGCCTGGTAAGTTTTGCCCCAAGATAAAGATTGGGCCTGTGCCATGGAGCTGTGATTCCAAATGTAATGTTTAATCATATTAAAGGCTGTTGACAAAACAAAATAGCTCTTAATTTCCTACTAGCCACAAAATCATAAACACTAGTTGTTGTTCTTATGCAAATCTGAATGAAAAATTTTTTTAGAAATTTGGTTGAAAATTGAAAGCAAACTCAAATTCTACACCAAGTAACTCTCAAAAGAGCTTACTGAACCTTGAATATCTTCAGTACACTCACTTCATGGTTACCAAACTGAACCTAGATAAAAGAAATGTTCATAGTAACTGTAGTTATAATTAGCATCTGTGTAACAACTAGTGGAATAGCCAGTTGTATAAACCAGAAGTATGGTTGAATGCAGAGTAGAGACTAGACAAGACAGAGTCTTGTTAGTCTCTAAAAAAGGGGGGAATGATGCCGTTTGGTTTCTGCCTTTTTTCTTTATATGTTCTCTGTACTCTCTGCCCATATTTTTGTGGCTCTGTAGCCTACTATATTAATAGCTAGTTTTTCCAGTACCTTTCCATAGCCTTTCCCTAAGCAGAACGACAAAACAAATTCCAGAGCTCCACGCCCCAGGGGGTTGCAAGGCCCTGTCCTATCGCAGTTCTTCCTGGGAACCAAGGCCGAGAGCAACTCTGAGGTACATTTTCATAAGCAGAGTGCAGCCAGTGCTGAGAGGGGGGCTCCAGGGAAGGGGCTGGACCTGAGGGGGAATTGAATCGCAACTTGTTCTCCTTATTGGTGCTCTTAATTATGCTAATTTCCTAAAAGCTATAAATATGTACTCACCCCTGGAGGGGCTGGGCTTTTATGGACACCTTTCCATAACTGCTCCTGAAGACCTTCAAAATAAAGATCCCCTTTTATATTACCTCCTTGCTAAAATGATCTCGAGTTTCTTTTCCAGGCTGGGGGAAAAGGAAACAGTTATTTGGCACAACCAGAAGGGACACGAGAACCTGGTACCCTTCCTCTGGACCGAAAACATCCTGCAAGGAATTCCTTTCTGACAGCAATCTAAAGAATTCCCTGCCACGGGCCTGAGGTCGAGACACCATGGTTCCAAGATCCACAGGAGGTAGTATAAAGGTGGTTCTTTTTGTTGTGTAGTGTGTAGTTTGTATGTGTGTGTATTGTTTATGTATTGTGTATCTGTTTAAAGTCAGTAATTGTTAGCGATCCCAGGACAACCTGGCGTGGTGGTGAGAAATTTTGCTTTTGAAATCATTTCTCCAAGTTTTTCCTGTTGCCGTTTTTCCAACCTGCCCCAGAGATCGGCTGGTGGGGAGGAGGCGGGTGTGTGATCTCGGCTGAGATTGTTCACTGGTAGAGAAAAGCAAATCACAGTGCGAATGTTTATTTCAGGTTTAGCACATGCGAGTTTTGAATTGAAAGCTGGCCTGGAGACATCTGGGCATGGAGCGGCCGGGGGAGGCCTGGTCTGCTTCTTGGTAGGAGGTGGGGGATGGGCCCCGCTTCCTACAGTTTGTGGGAGCGGCTGGGTGTCCAGCCTGCTCCTTGGTGGGAGCGAGTTGAGAATCCTCGCTCCTACAGGTCTGTGGAGAGGCTGGGTGTCCAGCCTGCTCCTTAGTGGGAGGCGAGGGAGAGATCCTCGCTTCCAGCAAGTTTTGTGGAACGGCCGAGAAAGCTCGGTTCGCACCATTGTAAGGAAGGGGGAGAAGCCCCCACTTTCTATGTTCCATCTGTAAAAAGTTTTTCCAAGATTTTAAGGCAAGGGCGACTCCCGGACTTCCGGGACGGCTCCGCGAGCAGGGCGGTCACTCCCCCGTGACAGAAGCGGGGCACCAGCCGCTCTGAGAGGGGCGGAGGTGATTCCTGCCATTGCCCTGGTCACGGCCGGGGGATGCGCGGGGAAGCGGTCCCAGGAAGCGAACCGGGACCGGGGCTGCCGCTGCGCTGCTTCGGCCCTGCTCTGGCGGAGGCGGGGCCGCCGCTGCGCGGCCACGGCCCGGCTCACTCGCTGCTCCTGGGCCCCGGCCGCACCGGCCCAGAGCGGGCCGGGAGTGTGAGATCTAAGAGCAGGAACGGCCCTATCGCACTTTCCACAGTAACGAGCTTGTTTTAAGGACACCCGAGAGCCGCTGTGAGCAGCAGCACGGGCCGAGCGCGGGCGAGCCGGGGGTGGCCCTGGGCGGGGGTGCCCGCATGCCGCGCCCGTCCCCGGCCGTGCGAGGGCAGCGAGCGCTCTTTGTCTGCTCTGGTAAGCACTCAAAAGGGAAACACCGAGCCCAAAGAACAAGAAGCCGTTTTTAGGCTCCCTTAAACCATGCTATAAGTAAGCAGAGTCCTGTGTTAACAAATATCTTAGAATGGTTACTGAGTTAAATTTGTAAAAAGACTTCTCTGTATCCTTGTGAGTAAAAAGAACGCAAGGACTCCTTAACTATTAGTTAAAATATATCCTGAAACTGGAGAACTAGGGCAAGTCAGCACTGAAATTGCTGCATGCCAACAAGCAGCCAAGAATTGATACTCCACAGTTGCATGCACACCACTGTAAGTTTGGTTCTGTGAACATAGAAGACATGGACCCTATGCCATGCTACTGGAACTGGATAATGTTATTCTGAAAACGTTTGCTGTCAATCCTAGTATGTCTGTTCCCAGCACTAACTGATAATGTATTTAAGTCTGACTGTTTGCAGACCATGGAAGAAGCCTATTCAAGCAGAGCAGACCTGAAAGATGTGCCAGCCTGGGAGCTGTATGCAGATGAGAGCAGCTTCATGCGAGATGGCAAACAAAAGACAGGTTATGCAGTAACAACCACGAACCAGGTAACCATGAGAAAAGTGTTACCATCAAATGTACCATCACAAAAAGCTAAACTGATTATATCAATGAAAGATCTAGAACTGAGCAAAGTCATCTAGAAGGAAGGAAGACTAGCAACTATTCAAGCCTAGAGACTGAGTCTATGTTGAATGAAGGAACAGTAATCTTACGAGCTAAGTAAAAGGAGTCATTCCAAGTCCTGACTACCCTCACCAAATCCAAAGCTGCTGGCAGAGAGCCTTGAATTCACTGATCAGAGTTAAGAAGACGTCTGCCATAGACAGCCAGAAAACAGAGACTGATACAAATTGAGATATATGATTTAACTGTTCTTTTGTACTCTTATCTGTACAGTTGGTAACGATAGATATAAATTTGAGATCTAAATTTGCATGTAATCTAAGTCCAAAATAGATTCCAAAGCTGCTTCATAAGGACAACTTGTCAAAGTTGAGAATCTGGCGCTGGTAAGTTTGCCCAAGATAAAGATTGGCCGTGCCCATGGAGCTTTGTGATTCCAAATGTATGTTTATCATAATTAAAGGCTGTTGACAAAACAAAATAGCTCTTATTTCGCTACTAGCCACAAAATCATTAACACTAGTTGTTGTTCTTATGCAAATCTGAATGAAAAATTTTTTAGAAATTTGGTTGAATATTTGAAAGCAAACTCAAATTCTACACCAAGTACACTCTCAAAAGGCTTCTGAAGCCTTGAATATCTTCAGTACACTCACTTCATGTTTACCAAACTGAAACTAGATAAAAGAAATGTTCATAGTAACTGTAGTTATAATTAGCATCTGTGTAACAACTAGTGGGATAGCCAGTTGTATAAACCAGAGGTATGGTTGAATGCAGAGTAGAGACTAGACAAGACAGAGTCTTGTTAGTCTCTAAAATAGGGGGGAATGATGCCGTTTGTTTTCTGCCTTTTTTTTTTTATATGTTCTCTGTACTCTCTGCACATATTTTTGTGGCTCTGTAGCCTACTATATTAATAGCTAGTTTTTCCAGTACCTTTCCATAGCCTTTTCCTAAGCAGAAAGACAAAACAAATTCCAGAGCTCCAAGCCCCAGGGGGTTGCAAGGCCCTGTCCTATCTCAGTTCTTCCTGGGAACCAAGGCCGAGAACAACTCTGAGGTACATTTCATAAGCAGAGTGCAGCCAGTGCTGAGAGGGGGGCTCCAGGGAAGGGGCTGGACCTGAGGGGGAATTGAATCGCCACTTGTTCTCCTTATTGGTGCTCTTAATCAATTTTGCTAATTTCCTAAAAGCTATAAATATGTACTCACCCCTGGAGGGGCTGGGCTTTTATGGACACCTTTCCATAACTGCTCCTGAAGACCTTCAAAATAAAGATCCCCTTTTATATTACCTCCTTGCTAAAAATGATCTCGAGTTTCTTTTTCCAGGCTGGGGGAAAAAGGCAACAACCGGACGCACACCTGAAAATGCGCATGGATCAAGAATCCTTCCCAGACCCAAGCTGCGATCGCTAGAACTCTGGCTCGCAATTGTAGGGCTAAATGCCTCCTAAAAACTGCATGAATGCATCTGGGGGTACTGAGTTTTCTTTCAGCATGGAATATGCGCATTGTTTGCATCGAAGGCCTAACATATCTGGGAGTTGACAGCCGCATGCTGAAATTCCGCATGGATTAAGATTCTCACAGACGGCAAGCTGCGCACCCAACAAGACGCGGCTGGCTGCGCCTTGCAGGGCCAAAACCCTCCTCCAAACTGACATCAGAAACTGGGGGGCTAGGTTCTCTTTCTCAGAGAAAAGGCGCACACTTTTTTGGTGTCGCCGCCCTAAGAGGACTGCTGCTCCCTGCTGGCGTCTATCAAATTCCGTATGGATGCAAGATTCCTCGCAGACCAAGCTGCGCTACCGGACAAGGACCCTGGCTGCCCTTGCAGGGCCAAAACCTCCTCCAACCTGACATCAAGAAACTGGGGGTCAGAGTTCCCTTTCTCAGAGAAAAGGGACACTTTTTGTGTCCCAGCCCTAAGGCACTGTGCTCCCGGACGCCACCTGAATTTCCGTATGGATCAAGATTATTCGCTGACGCAAGCTGCCATCAACCAGGACGCTGGTTGCCTTTGTAGGGCTAAAACCCTCCACCAAACCGACATCATGAATCTGGGGGCCTAAGATTTCTTTCACGTGGAAAAGTGCCATCATATGTATCGTAGGTCCCATGTCTGGGAGTCGACTGCCGCCTCTTCAATTCGCGCATGGAGGCAAGATGCGCCTCGCAGACCCCAAGCTGCCAGCAGCAAGGACGCCTGGCTGCCCCTTGCAGGGCAAAACCTCGCTCCAAACTGACATCAAAGAAACTGGGGGGCAGAGCTATCTTTCTCAGAGAAAGGGACACTTTTTGTGTCCCGGCCCTAAGTGCACTCTGCTCCCGGACAGCCACCTGAAATGCCGCATGGATCAAGATCCTTCCCAGACGCGCAAGCTGCCATCAACGTAGAACTCTGGCTGGCAATTGTTAGTGGGGGGGGGGGCTAAATGCTTTCCCCTAAATAAAAAGGCCCCCCTTTTGGCATGCACATGCATGCTGGGGTGACTGAGTTTCTTTCACATGGAATATGCGCCATTGTTTGCAGTCGAAGGCCACATATCTGGGAGTTTGACAGCCGCATGCTGAAATTCCGCATGGATCAAGAGTCCTCGCAGACCCAAGCTGCCACTGACAAGGACCCTGGCTGCCAGTGCAGGGCCAAAACCCTCTGCCAAACTGACATCAAGAAACTGGGGGGCAGAGTTCTCTTTCTCAGAGAAAAGGGACACTTTTTGTGTCCCGGCCCTAAGGCACTGTGCTCCCGGTGATGCCGTTTGTTTTCTGCCTTTTTTCTTTTATATGTTCTCTGTACTCTCTGCACATATTTTTGGTGGCTCTGTAGCCTACTATATTAATAGCTAGTTTTTCCAGTACCTTTCCATAGCCTTTCCCTAAGCAGAAAGACAAAACAAATTCCAGAGCTCCAAGCCCCAGGGGGTTGCAAGGCCCTGTCCTATCTCAGTTCTTCCTGGGAACAAAGGCCGAGAACAACTCTGAGGTACATATTCATAAGCAGAGTGCAGCCAGTGCTGAGAGGGGGGCTCCAGGGAAGGGGCTGGACCTGAGGGGGAATTGAATCGCCACTTGTTCTCCTTATTGGTGCTCTTAATCAATTATGCTAATTTGCTAAAAGCTATAAATATGTACTCACCCCTGGAGGGGCTGGGCTTTTATGGACACCTTTCCATAACTGCTCCTGAAGACCTTCAAAATAAAGATCCCCTTTATATTACCTCCTTGCTAAAATGATCTCGAGTTTCTTTTCCAGGCTGGGGGAAAAGGCAACAGTTATTTGGCACACCCAGAAGGGACACGAGAACCTGGTACCCTTCCTCTGGACCGAAAACATCCTGCAAGGAATTCCTTTCTGACAGCAATCTAAAGAATTCCCTGCCACGGGCCTGAGGTCGAGACACCATGGTTCCAAGATCCCACAGGAGGTAGTATAAAGGTGGTTCTTTTCGTTGTGTAGTGTGTAGTTTGTATGTGTGTGTATTGTTTATGTATTGTGTATCTGTTTAAAGTCAGTAATTGCTAGCGATCCCAGGACAACCTGGCGTGGTGGTGAGAAAATTTGCTTTTGAAATCATTTCTCCAAGTTTTTCCTGTTGCCGATTATCCAACCTGCCCCAGAGATCGGCTGGTGGGGAGGAGGCGGGTGTGTGATCTCGGCTGAGATTGTTCACTGGTAGAGAAAAGCAAATCACAGTGCGAAAGTTTTTTTCATGTTTAGCACATGCGAGTTTTGAATTGAAAGCTGGCCTGGAGACATCTGGGCATGGAGCGGCCGGGGGAAGCCTGGTCTGCTTCTTGGTAGGAGGTGGGGGATGGGCCCGCTTCCTACAGGTTTGTGGAGCGGCTGGGTGTCCAGCCTGCTCCTTGGTGGGAGGCTGGGGAGAGATTCCCACTTCCTACAGGTTTGTGGAGCGGCTGGGTGTCCAGCCTGCTCCTTGGTGGGAGCCTGGGGAGAGATTCCCACTTCCTACAGGTTTGTGGAGCGGCTGGGTGCCCAGCCTGCTCCTTGGTGGGAAGCTGGGGAGAGATTCCCACTTCCTACAGGTTTTGTGGAGCGGCTGGGTGCCCAGCCTGCTCCTTGGTGGGAGGCGAGTGAGA